>CM031605.1:100273034-100305534 GCA_018398815.1 Conus ventricosus
ACTGCTCATGTACCGATAAGGGTAGGTTAAGATCTTCAGAACCACAGATATGTTTTGCTCCACGCTTAGCTGCCCTGCCTACTTTATCGTTGTAATAAAAGGAACAGTGTGAAGGAATCCAACAAAAGGATAGTTGGGTGCCTCCTTCAATAAGCATATGGATCAAACAGCTTATCTCAATAATCATTTCAGGCCTAGTATGTAAATTAAAATCTTTTATTGCCTGAAGGACTTATTTTGAATCTACACAAAACAGAGCTTGAAATATTGTTTTGGGGAAATTTAAAAGGTAATTCAAAGCCATGAGTATTGCTGTTAATTCAGCTGTAAATATGGATATGTTACATCCAATGTAAAAAGATTTCTCCACCCTCAAGTCAGGGATTAAGAATGCACAACCTGTTTGCTTACCAATACATGAACCATCTGTGTATATTTTTAATTGGTTAGTGTATTTCTCGTCCATATGACACTTAGTATAACTTGCTAGCATATTGATATTTTCATCTTTTTTTTATGTTGGTGTGATCAATATCAAAATGGGCTTTTTTAAGTTCCCAGGGTGGAATAGGACAAAAAGATGGTCGGGGAGAGAAATTTTCTTTTTCTAAAGAAACCCCAGAATCTGAAATTATTTTTGATGTTTAAGTTGCTATAGTTATTTGAGAAGTTATAGACTTTGCTCTTTTCGGAAAATCAAAATCTGATCTTATTTTGATTTCTGATTTAATGTGTGTTTTTATGTATGTGTATGCTCATCCATCTCCCTGTGTAACAACTTCAATTACACATCTTACTTTATGTCACTGACTAAATGTGTCAATGTATATAACTGCGTATGTCTGAAAGTGCACACAAATTCTAGAGTCTTCATTCACAAGATTCCACATTCAGATTCTATGCTGTTGCATACGGTATATATCTATACAGAATCAACACATGCACAAACAAAAGGTAATAAGAAAAAAATGGAATTTTACAACTAAAAGTAGTTTTATGATATACTTGCCTGTCCAAACAAATGCCTTATCCCTACTTGGCATGGAACATTGCCAAACATCAGAATCCTCGAAAGAAAAGTGTCTCCACTGATCTTGGACCGAAGTATAATGGGTGTGGCTGTCAGGTCCTTAGCCAAAGCAGGCAGACCATCTTCATGATCTTAACATGAAGGTCAAATTTGTGTGCCAAATAAAAGTCGAACCAGACCACACCACACACGAGTAGGACAGCGCAAATGGAGAGCACTGTACTGAAAACGCAGGTCTCTTGCAAGTCTACTGCTGAACATCACTTGTGGCATGAATGACATATTTAAGAAGCTGAAGCAAACAATGATTTCGTAAAGGGCTTGGGAGAAGCCAAGGTGGTTGGTGAAACAGACGAATGTAAAGTAGAGAACGAGTCTAATTTCTACAAATTCTCCACCAAATTTCCCTAGACTGTTGCCAAAAAGAATCTTCCCCATTCTAGGGAAAGGCAAAACTGAACTGTCGTTGGTGGGAATGGACTGGCAGCCGAAAACTTGCAGCCGAAAAAAGGTGAGTTCCTACGCCAAGGAAAATGAGAAAACTGATAAAGCCGAGAAAGAGCTGAATGTTGTGAACTCACTAAGGGCGATCACTTGACGCCTGTCCATAACTGAGGTGAAGTTACCTCCCTGCTCTCCCAATTTCTTTTGGGGAATTCTGATGTTTGGTGATGTTCCACACCAAATAGTCATAAGCCATTTGTTTGGACAGATTAAGTATCAGAAAAAAACTTGGTGAAACATTTCCCTTTTCTGTACAGTCAAACGATAAGCTGGGCTTGCACTGAGGCAAACTTAAAGTTCCATGAAATCCATGGCGGGGAAGTGGGGAAGTGTCTCTGGCCGATATGCCCTCCCTCACACAGAAAACTACCCGTTTTCAAACGAGTGTGATCTTACACCAGTTTGAGCCTCCAGTGGTGTGTAACTGCACTGTCCACTTTGGGTCCAACCACAATCTGGACCACTTGTTTGTACAGTGTTCGTCAGTCTCCTCCATTTCTTGCAGCATCTAGCCGATGCATGATGCCAAAGCATGACATCAGCTTGCCTTACATCAGTCAGACAACACAGCAATGGCTGTTCTCATGAAGAATACAAGATCCTGTAACTTAAGTGTCATCTGCTCACACACCGAACAAGCGACCTGAACTTAACTGCCACTTGGAGAAAAAAAATAATCTTGGTCCCTGATTTTTTTCACCCCTAAGTTTTTTTGTTGTTGTTTATTTTGTCCTGATTTCCAGTTTTAGCTTTCACTGAAATCTGTGAAAATGAGGAAAAGTGGGGCTCTGAATCTGAAGACCTGTCTGTGCAGAAACTATGTAACACTTCTTTAATATTGAAGATACAACACACTCAAAAATGTTTACCTATCATTCTGAGATACAAAATCTGTACACCGGCACAAACAAGTTAACATTCATGAACCCACACACACATGCACCCACCCCCTTCCTCCTTTCACACACATTTTCATCAATAGGTATCATGACAAAACTTCTGTGCACAAGCAAGCAAACAGTCATACACATCTATTCATATGCATACTCACACACATACAAACAATCTCTGTTGTTGGATCAATTTTCCTTTTTCATTCTTAAACAGCTCACATTTCCCAGGAAACAAAACCCAATTCCTCATTTGACAACGGTCCAAAGACAGCTCCATTTTCTTGTTTTGTGGTGTTCTTTTCTCCCATTTCTGGTCTGTATTTTTGGACAATGGCAGCCCAACATTCACAAAGTTTTTCTTTTTTGTTTTGTTTTCTGACAAAACCTGTGCACAAACATAATACCATTATTTCCAATGTAAGCAGAAAAAAGACATCAGTGCACTGAAATCAAAACATTTACCAAGGTTTCCTCTTTGGTATATTTCCACTGAAGCGGCGCTCCAGTAGCACTTTTAGTGACTGCAGCAACCCGTAGGCCTGTTCCAACACCTCCTGATCCTCCTCACTGGAACTGGTGTCCATCAAAGCCTGCACATCCACCTCTACACTTCACTGCTTTGTAACGCCATGGGACATAATCAGAGTAATCATGATGATATCTCTGTAACTGCTGATGATGAATTGTTTCAATAAATCACACTATCTTCATCAGCAACTGAATGCACAGTTTCTCTCCTTTCGTTCAACTAAAGTCAAAGCGTCTTTATTGTTTTAAGTCTTATCAGAGCATAAAGGACTGCACTACGAATCTTCCAACTGCCTGCACTTGCCTATAAAGATGAAAATTGTACAAATTGTATAAATCACAGTGTTCTGGAGTAAAAACCACACCATGATTTTTGTTTCTTTTTTTTCTTTTTCTTAGAGGAAATCTACTTTAATTAAAAAGGGCATGCCCAAATGTGAAAAGCATAAATTCTGCTGCACACAAACCCAAGTCTCTTACTTATGCTGCATTCACAGTCATCCCAGAGTTGCACAAACACCGCTAAGATAAGTTTCTGTCGCAAAGACACAACGAAAAAATCTTTTCATTTCAAAAGTTTCAGTTTCAGTTTCAGCGTGCGAACTAGTCCATATACGCTACACCACATCCGCTGGTGTTTAGAGACCACACTACACATGGTTTTAAGCTGATGGATAAATGAATTTGAGGATTTTGATATTTATACAAAGGACAGACTTGGAAAAAGAGGTGGGGGAGTCTTGACTGCCATTCGAAAGAACCTAGCCAGCGAGTTTTTACATCAAGGCAAAAATAGTGAAAGTTCATTTTGTAGGATTAATTTTAAGAAAAAGAGACCTGTCATTGTTGGATCAGTATACAGACCTCCAGACTCGGATGAAAATGTATGTTCATCTATTTGCAAAGACATTTCTGACATTGTTTGGCCAATAGGAAGGCAATATTATGGACTGGTGGAGACTTTAACTTACCTGATATTGACTGGCGTGAAGATGCCATACTTGGTAATCAATATAATAAAAGCATTAATTCTCAGTTTTTTGATACCACCAAAGACCTTGGATTAGTGCAGTCAGTTGAAATACCAACACATGGCAATGCATTCTTGGATTTACTTTTTACCAACTGTCCAGGCACTTTCGACAATCAGGAATTAATTGCAGGCCTGGGTGATCATGACATAATTCTCTTAGAGAGCAACTGTCAACCTTTATAAGAAAACCCCCTAAACGTACCATCAGACTCTGGAACCAAGCAGACTTACCAAAATTACGCAGGGATACTCATGATTTCAGTCGTCTTTTTTTTAGGTCTCATAGTGTTAAAGATAATGTCAATGACCTTTGGAAGTGTATAAAAACTAACTTGGATTTTTTTTGGATGACAACAAACCAACTAAAATAACTTCAAGCAAGAACCACCAGCCATGGATTAATACAAAAACCAAACGTTTGTTCAGAAGGAAACATCGGTTCTTCAAGAAATTTAAACTACACCCTAATTCAGAAAGATTACTGATTAGGTATAAACATATTAAGAGAAGGTGTCAGGAGGAATGTTGGCTTGCTCACTCCAATTATGTTAATTTGATGATTTCAGAAGGTGATCATCAAAACAAGAAATTATGGTCTTACATAAGGAGTAAGAGACAGGACAATATTGGGATTCCAGACCTGAGAAATAATCAGAATAACCTAATACAGGACCCTGGAGGAAAAGCAAATTTACTAAACAATCAGTTTTGTTCGGTTTTCTCAAACCCCAAGCCTCTAATTAATGTTAGACTAAAGGATGATGATAAGCTCCCCGAAATGCAAAATATCAAAGTAAGCAAAGCAGGAGTATTTAAGTTACTGACCAACATCAATGAAAACAAAGCTACTGGTCCTGATTGCATTCCTGGCAAGCTCTTAAAATTATGTGCCAATGAATTGACTGAGGTATACCAACTATTTTCCCAAGCTTCACTGGACCAGGGAGTAATACCTGATGAGTGGCGAGATGCTAGCATTGTCCCTTTATTCAAAAGGGGTGACAAAACAAAAGCAGAGAACTATTGACCTGTATCTCTTACATCCATATTAGCAAATTACTTGAGCATATAATATATAGTAGCATAATGGACCATCTTGACAAATATGACTTCTGAAATAATGCCCAGCATGGTTTTAGACAGCGAAGGAGTTGTGAGACTCAACTTTTAACAACTCTCAATGATTTTAATAACTGTCTTAACAACAGACAGCAAATAGATGCAATTTTATTAGACTTTTCTAAAGCCTTTGATAAGGTTGACCATGAGGGCCTGCTGCTTAAATTAGAACACATCGGCACTGGCGGTTCTTTGCTAAAATGGTCTAGATCATTCCTCGTTGGGAGAACGCAGAAAGTTATTATGGAAGGGTCATCATCCCATTGTAAACCAGTCTTGTCAGGTGTACCACAGGGAACTGTTCTGGGGCCCTGTTTTTTTTAAAATTTATATGACATAAGTAGAAATCTCTCTCCTGGAACTACTATAAGGCTTTTTGCAGATGACAGCTTAGTATATAGAACAATCAGAAGCAAGAATGATACACGCATTCTACAAGAAGATCTAAACGCTTTACAAGAGTGGGAAAGAACTTGGAAAATGGAATTTCATCCCCAGAAGTACCAAGTGTTGCGTATATGTAATAAACGCTCATCAGCTAGATCAGAATACTCTATTCACAATACTATTCTTAAAGAAACCAATGCTGCCAAATATTTAGGCGTGATTATAGATAGTCGTCTCAAATGGAAAGAACATTACAATTTAGTATGTAAGAAAGCAAACATCATCTTAGTTTTCTTATACAGGAATATCAACGACTGCCCCCAAAAGGTTAAGGACGATTGCTATAAAACTCTGGTTAGACCAGTACTGGAATATGGTTGCTCAGTCTGGATCCTTACAATCTAAAGGACATTGATAATCTTGAAAAGATTCAGAAGAGAGCAGCATGGTTCGTAACTGGGAACCATATCAGAGAGAAAGGGAATACTAGGAAGAACATGAGGAAATTAAAGTGGAAACCCTTAGAAGGGAGAAGAGCTTTTATTAAACTTAAGACCTTCTTCAAAGGCAGAGCTAAACTAATTGATATCCCAATGGAACAACTAGTATTGAATAAAAGTAGCACCAGGAGTGGCGGTCAATCTTATGCCATACCTGCATCAAATATTGACAGCCATTTACATTCATTTTATCCTAGTTCTGTAAGGCTGTGGAACTCACTGCCGGGTGCCATCAAGTTTGCCACAGATGCAGTCTCTTCTAAAAATCAAATTGATATGACAGTCTTGAGATCTGCATATTGACTGATTTTTCTATTTTAACTTCCCCAGGTATTTTATAGTTACCTAGGCCTTAACCTGGCCATTGCTTTTAACTTTTTAAATATCACGTGCGACCCCTTATTGCCAAATTTTGCTCCATGGGCCAACAGGCTGAGTCGCACTTTCTTCTTTTTTTTTTAACATGTGCGCTGGTGACCTACTCATTTCTGAGTGAACAAGTTTTTTAGGAAGAAGAAGAAGAAGAATTAACAACTAAGATGAGAGAATTTAAGAAGAGGGTCTCGTGGCTACGACTCAGCAGATACCTGACGTACGCATTAGCCCAATGCGCTGGTCAGACCTTGGGTGCCTATCTACCTTTGTGTGTGTGTGTGTGTGTGTGTGTGTGTGTGTGTGTGTGTGTGTGTGTGTGTGTGTGTGTGTGTGTGTGTGTGTATGTGTGTAGTGAATGTACACATGTGTATGTATGGATGTGTGGGCACGGGCCCATGTGTGTGCGTGGGTAAGATAAGATAATGTTGCTTATAGCCCAGCCGACATGTGCATGTGTGTGTGTGTGCATGTGTGCGTGTGTGTATGTGTGTGTGCGCGTTTATGTGTGTATATGTGCGCCCATGTGTGTGTGTGTGTGTGTGTGTGTGTGTGTGTGTGTGTGTATGTGTGTGCATGTGTGTGTGCCTGCATGTATGTGCGCATGTGTGTGTGTGTGTGTGTGTGTGTGTGTGTGTGTGTGTGTGTGTGTGCAGAAGTGTGTGTGCATGTGTGTGTGTGTGTGTAATTTGTGGGTTTGTGTGAGCACACACATGTATCTGCATATATATGTGTACATATATCTGTGTATGTGTGTGTGTCTTTGTATGTGGACATGTACACATGTGCCTGTGTGTATGCATTTGTGCATTCACGTGTACGCGTGTATGTAGACATGTGTGTGGGTGTGGACGTGCACATGCATGCACGTGTATATGTGTGTGCGTATGAGAGAGCGAACCTATGCGCACACGTACGTGTGTGTGTGTGTGTGTGTGTGTGTGTGTGTGTGTGTGTGTGTGTGTGTGTGTGTGTGTGTGTGTGTGTGTGTGTGTATGTGTGTGTGTGGTGCGCGCGTGAGTGTGTGCAAGTGTGTGTGCGCGCGCGTATGTGTGTGCGCGTGTGTGTGAATCTATAACCAGTTTTACTATGATCCAATTATACTCTTCACCTCGGCAGACCTGGACTGGCACAAGCTCATTTGAATAACCACTGTTGTCCACAGTTGGCGCTAAATCACCACTGTCTGCCTGGTAACCCTGGTAATGCTGCAGCAGGTCAGACAATAACCACTGTTGTCCACAGTGGCCCTTAATCACCACTGTCTGCCTGGTAATCCCGGCAGCAGGTCAGACATACTTCCCTCATTTCCCTGTTTCTAAACTATTGTTTCATTCATTTCAAAATCAAAATCTGCTTCTTCCATTACTGGTTCCTCTGTTTTCCAATTGCCTCATTTACCTAAATTCCACACACCACATACAACATGTATAGTTCAGTACCACAATTAACAGCAATTCATACTAAGCATGTATGCCCATGAGTACAAGACACTTTATCTGGTCTGAGTTTACATGTGCACTTTACAAGCTGACTGAAACAAAATGCACACTGCATTTGCCCTTTACTAGTCACAACAAGTTAAGGGCCACAAGTCGATTTCAACCACTGCAAGAAAGATACGTGTATAAAAAACATGTTATAACAAATGGACCGGTAGACCAGGTTACTAGTGTAGCCTATCCACCTATGAAAGCATGAGCATCACGATTTCACTCGCAGTCAAGCACTGAGTGAAAGCCTTGTGAACATCAGTGATATTCACTAATTTGTGTCAACTTTCGGCTGCTTTAGCTGCGAAAGCAGGATTAGAGGACAAAAAGTGCACGATGCACATGAATGTTCAGGTTAATGTTAAGACTTGTCAGCATTACCTAGCCATGGATGGGCATAAAAGTCCCAAAAATCTGGGCTCCTACAAGCATGCCTCCGAGAACAAAACTTTGCACTCTGGACCGCCAACACGCCCTGGCATGGCTGAACGAAGGCCTGTCATCACAAGAAGTTGAAAGACAACTGGGAGTGAGCCACTCCATAATCCAGAGGCTGCAGGAATGTTTCCAGGCCACAGGCACAACAGAAGAACGCCCTTGCTCCGGACGTCCACACAGTACCAACAGACAGGACAATCGTTTCCTCCGGCTGTCCACACTGCACAATCGTGCCGTTACTGCCAGCACTCTGAGACATGAACTGAGGACAGCTGTCAACAGGAACATCAGCACCAGCACCATCTGCAACCGGCTACACGAGTTTGGCATCCACTCAAGACGTGCTGCCATCAGGATCCCCTGACACCGGCTCATCGTCAGGCCCGTGTGGCCTGGTGTCAGCAACATCAGCACTGGACCAGGCAGCAATGGTCCCGGGTCTTGTTCACCGACGAGTCCCGCTTCACTGTTGCCTTCAATGACGGCAGAAGACGCGTCTGGCGCAGGCAAGGAGAGCGGTTTGTAGACTGCGCTGTTCGTGAGGTTGACCGCTATGGAGGAAACTCGGTGATGGTGTGGGGTGGCTTCCATGTCAACAGCAGAATACCTCTGTACGTCATCCAGGGTTCTATGACCGGACTGCACTACAGGAATGAGATTGTTCAGCCTCTCATCCAGCCAGCTCCGCAAGCCATGGGACCAAGGGCAATCTTACAGGCAATAACACTCATCCTCATCGAGTACGAGTCGTCACTGACTTCATGCATCAGCAAGGGATCCCAAGGATGGACTGGCCTGCTCATTCACTTGACTTGGCACCAACTGAACACCTGTGGGATGTTCTGGGACAAAGGGTGGCCAACAATCACCCCCCTCCTGCGGATATCATCCAGCTGACACAATTTCTGCTACAGGAGTGGCAAACCATCCCCAAGAACACTCTCAGGAATCTTGTGCATTCCACACGCTGGTGCTGCCTTGAATGTCTGGTGGCTAACCGGGGTCACACCCGAAATTGGCTTTGTTGTAATGTGCTTACCTGATTCCTGACTTTTGAAGAGAGAGGTGAGGTGATTTGAACTTGTACTGTTGCTCTGTTTTTGAATGAATTTGATCGCAACCTCTATGAAATGGTTGGTTAATGATGAAATTAACAATTTCATATCTTAAATTGCCTCCTCTGTGCCTTTTCTGTCTTTGGTGGTGTTGTTGTGAGATGGCCCTTAACTTGTTGTGACTAGTATATTTTGTTAGATTTTCTTGTCATGCTTACCTTAATGACTTCAAAGTAATGCAGACAGTGATACACTGGACCCATCAGAAGTTTGGGAAGTACGTACTTCATGGCATCTCTAAACCCATGGCCCCCGCATTTCTGCTCACAGTCAATGCAAAAATTCATAATATGTTAATAACTGTTTTACACTGTCGGTCAAACAGACCATTATCGAAAGACAGACCAATAACTTAACTAGAAAATGACAGCAACAAAAACATTTTTCTAAATCAATAAAACATGTCAAAGAAATAATTTTCAAATGAAAAAACACCCTATCTTAAAAAATTGCAACCCATGCTTCAGTAATCCAATGTACATTGGACGAATGAATCCAACAGTATTAACTGGTACATTTATCACTGCACACAAGGCAAAGAATGAATCCAGCAGTATTAACTGGTACATTTATCAATGCATACTAGGCAAAGAATTAATCCAGCACTATTAACTGGTACATTTATCACTGCATACTAGGCAAAGAATGAATCCAGCAGTATTAACTGGTACATTTATCACTGCATACTAGGCAAAGAATGAATCCAACAGTATTAACTGGTACATTTATCACTGCATACTAGGCAAAGAATGAATCCAGCACTATTAACTGGTACATTTATCACTGCATACTAGGCAAAGAATGAATCCAACAGTATTAACTGGTACATTTATCACTGCATACTAGGCAAAGAATGAAACCAGCACTATTAACTGGTACATTTATCACTGCATACTAGGCAAAGAATGAATCCAGCAGTATTAACTGGTACATTTATCACTGCATACTAGGCAAAGAATGAATCCAGCACTATTAACTGGTACATTTATCACTGCATACTAGGCAAAGAATGAATCCAGCAGTATCAACTGGTACATTTATCAATGCCTACTAGGCAAAGAATGAATCCAGCACTATTAACTGGTACATTTATCAATGCCTACAAGGCAAAGAATGAATCCAACAGTATTAACTGGTACATTTATCAATGCATACTAGGCAAAGAATGAATCCAGCAGTATTAACTGGTACATTTATCAATGCATACTAGGCAAAGAATGAATCCAGCAATATTAATTGGTACATTTATCACTGCATACTAGGCAAAGAATGAATCCAACAGCATCAACTGGTACATTTATCACTGCATACTAGGCAAAGAATGAATCCAGCAGTATTAACTGGTACATTTATCAATGCATACTAGGCAAAGAATTAATCCAACAGTATTAACTGGTACATTTATCACTGCATACTAGGCAAAGAATGAATCCAGCACTATTAACTGGTACATTTATCACTGCATGCTAGGCAAAGAATGAATCCAGCAGTATTAACTGGTACATTTATCAATGCCTACAAGGCAAAGAATGAATCCAACAGTATTAACTGGTACATTTATCAATGCATACTAGGCAAAGAATGAATCCAGCAGTATTAACTGGTACATTTATCAATGCATACTAGGCAAAGAATGAATCCAGCAATATTAACTGGTACATTTATCACTGCATACTAGGCAAAGAATGAATCCAACAGCATCAACTGCTACATGTATCACTGCATACTAGGCAAAGAATGAATCCAGCAGTATTAGCTGGTACATTTATCACTGCATACTAGGCAAAGAATGAATCCAACAGTATTAACTGGTACATTTATCACTGCATACTAGGCAAAGAATGAATCCAGCACTATTAACTGGTACATTTATCACTGCATGCTAGGCAAAGAATGAATCCAGCAGTATTAACTGGTACATTTATCACTGCATGCTAGGCAAAGAATGAATCCAGCAGTATTAACTGGTACATTTATCACTGCATACTAGGCAAAGAATGAATCCAGCACTATCAACTGGTACATTTATCACTGCATACTAGGCAAAGAATGAATCCAGCACTATCAACTGGTACATTTATCACTGCATACTAGGCAAAGAATGAATCCAGCACTATTAACTGGTACATTTATCACTGCATGCTAGGCAAAGAATGAATCCAGCAGTATTAACTGGTACATTTATCACTGCATGCTAGGCAAAGAATGAATCCAGCAGTATTAACTGGTACATTTATCACTGCATGCTAGGCAAAGAATGAATCCAGCAGTATTAACTGGTACATTTATCACTGCATACTAGGCAAAGAATGAATCCAGCACTATCAACTGGTACATTTATCACTGCATACTAGGCAAAGAATGAATCCAGCACTATCAACTGGTGCATTTATCACTGCATACTAGGCAAAAATGAATCCAGCACTATCAACTAGTGCATTTATCACTGCATACTAGGCAAAGAATGAATCCAGCACTATCAACTGGTACATTTATCACTGCATACTAGGCAAAGAATGAATCCAGCACTATCAACTGGTACATTTATCACTGCATACTAGGCAAAGAATGAATCCAGCACTATTAACTGGTACATTTATCACTGCATACTAGGCAAAGAATGAATCCAGCACTATTAACTGATACATTTATCACTGCATACTAGGCAAAGAATGAATCCAGCACTATTAACTGGTACATTTATCAATGCATACTAGGCAAAGAATGAATCCAGCACTATTAACTGGTACATTTATCAATGCATACTAGGCAAGAAAGCACTTTTGGTTTAGTTTTCAAATGTACATCTTATGAGAATGCTGTCGGCATCTAGTTCACATGAAAATACATTAGCATGATAGCATTCTCTTCGAGAAGCACTGACTTCTGTTATGTTTACTATTCATGATCAACATATTATTCCAACATCAGATCAAATATCATTTTTTTTTAAAAACTCCATGATTCAAGTTAAATCAACACAGGGAAAAGAAAAAAAAAAAAACACTCAGCAGGTGCTTTTTCTAAGTTCTACATCAGTAAAGTTCCACAAAATCTTCAAGTCCCGGATATTCAGTTCACCATGACTGGGTTAAAGCATAGTCACAAAGAGCTGCAGTAGCAGTCTGTAGTCTATGTTCACACTGGATGAAACCTAGCTGTCTTACCTCTAATAAATCACAGACATCATCTCTTTGTAGCAAGGTGTTCAGGCGTTCCTTGCCACGAGGTGACAACATGTCGTCCACGTAGCGTTCATAAACATTAAACTCCTCTCCCTATAAACAATGTTAACATGAAGAACATGAGTTTTATACAATACATGCAACTGAAGCAGCACGGAGTTATCCAGAAGAATGAAAATAATTCAAACAGATGTTCAAAACCTTCCTTCACCCCCACCTCCACCCCTCCCTGCTGCAGTCAAATTCAAATATATCTTAAACTACTGATCCACCCATATCCATTTGCCTACATCCTATTGCTTCCTCACTATCTATCTACCCATCATGGAGTCTACTCTGTACCACTACACTACTTATTTGGACAGTGCTGAGGTTTCTAGAAGTCTTGGGATCATTCTACTATATACTGCTACACCAATGATTTGGACAGTGCTGGGGTTTCTACCAGTCATGGGATCATTCTACTCTGTACTACTACACTACTTTTTTTGGACAGTGCTGAGGTTTCTACCAGTCATGGGATCATTCTACTCTGTACTGCTACACTACTTTTTTTGGACAGTGCTGAGGTTTCTACCAGTCATGGACTATAAGCAACATGACCTTACCTTACCTTACCAGTCATGGGATCCTTCTGCTCTGTACTACTACACTACTTATTTGGACAGTGCTGGGGTTTCTACCAGTCATGGACTATAAGCAACATGACCTTACCTTACCTTACCAGTCATGGGATCCTTCTGCTCTGTACTACTACACTACTTATTTGGACAGTGCTGGGGTTTCTATCAGTCATGGGATCATTCTACTCTATACTGCTACACTACTTATTTGGGCAGTGCTGACGTTTCTACCAGTCATGGGATCCTTCTACTTTGTACTACTACACTACTTTTTTGGACAGTGCTGAGGTTTCTACCAGTCATGGACTATAAGCAACATGACCTTACCTTACCTTACCAGTCATGGGATCCTTCTGCTCTGTACTACTACACTACTTATTTGGACAGTGCTGGGGTTTCTATCAGTCATGGGATCATTCTACTCTATACTGCTACACTACTTTTTTGGACAGTGCTGAGGTTTCTACCAGTCATGGACTATAAGCAACATGACCTTACCTTACCTTACCAGTCATGGGATCCTTCTGCTCTGTACTACTACACTACTTTTTTGGACAGTGCTGACGTTTTTACCAGTCATGGGATCCTTCTACTCTGTTCTACTACACCACTTTTTTGGACAGTGCTGAGGTTAAGATGAAAACCCTACACTACTTATTTGGACAGTGCTGGGGTTTCTATCAGTCATGGGATCATTCTACTCTATACTGCTACACTACTTATTTGGGCAGTGCTGACGTTTCTACCAGTCATGGGATCCTTCTACTTTGTACTACTACACTACTTTTTTGGACAGTGCTGAGGTTTCTACCAGTCATGGACTATAAGCAACATGACCTTACCTTACCTTACCAGTCATGGGATCCTTCTGCTCTGTACTACTACACTACTTTTTTGGACAGTGCTGAGGTTAAGATGAAAAGGTTAAGAATGATAAACAGCTAAACAGCATGACAGTGGTACAGCTGGTACCATACATTTAACCAGGTTGTGCATCATATAGCAGCCAAAAAAAAAAAAAAACGAAAAAGGAATCAATTCAAAATTATAGGACAATGAATAAAGTGACCTTGGCATTGATATCTTGGTGCAATGTTGTACGTCTGAACCTTCACAGTTGGGTGAGTGACCACCAGTGTCAGTCATCACCATCAGCAATACAAAAACTGACCAATGCACATCAGACCATATCCATACCCAAATCTTTATGCAAACATGGACAAAATTTAGATCCCCAAGTTTCGGTGGTTTGGGGCGATCACTCTTGCCGGCTAACAGGGAATGTAGGTGGGTTAGCTCCCTGCTCTCCCAATAAGGTTTTTTTTTTTTATCCTGATTGTAAGGCCATGTACAACGCCATGTATGGATAAGGCGATTGTATGTATCAGAAAAACATCCACACCCACATGAAAGCATGAGATGTGTCACATCAACACAGTAGACAAAATATTCATATTAAAAAGAAATCAGAGGTAAGATGCAACACACCTATAAACATGACAAAATCACAAAAATCGGTGTAAGATGCAAACTTCATTTGATTCCCGAGAGTAAAAAGATCAAATCCAAAACCTTTCCTTTTCCATTTCTTTTTTTTTGGTGATAATCCATGTATAAATCAGAATGAATAAAATTGTCATATTAACTTAAAAATCCTTTAAAAAAAAAAATGGATACAAGGTGGAACATCTAGATGAAAAGGGCCTCACTGAGACCAGTAGAAAGTTTAGGCATGGTACCAAACATTCTGTCAGTACAGAGTGGCCTGTCACAAGAACAAACAGCTAGGCATGGTACCAAACATTCTGTCAATACACAGCGGCCTGTCACAGGAACAAACAGCTAGGCATGGTACCACCAAACATTCTGTCGATACAGAGCGGCCTGTCACAGGAACAAACAGCCAGGCATGGTACCAAACATTCTGTCAATACAGAGCGCCTGTCACAGGAACAAACAGCTAGGCATGGTACCACCAAACATTCTGTCAATACAGAGTGGCCTGTCACAGAACAAACATCTAGGCATGGTACCACCAAACATTCTGTCAATACAGAGCGGCCTGTCACAGAACAAACAGCTAGGCATGGTACCACCAAACATTCTGTCAATACAGAGCGGCCTGTCACAGGAATGAACAAACAGCTAGGCATGGTACCAAACATTCTGTCAATACACAGCGGCCTGTCAGAGAACAAACAGCTAGGCAAGGTACCAAACATTCTGTCAACACAGAGCAGCCTGTCACAGGAACAAACAGCTAGGCATGGTACCAAACATTCTGTCAATACACAGCGGCCTGTCACAGGAACAAACAGCTAGG
Organism: Conus ventricosus; assembly: GCA_018398815.1. NCBI lineage: Eukaryota > Metazoa > Mollusca > Gastropoda > Neogastropoda > Conidae > Conus > Conus ventricosus. The sequence continues at coordinate 100,288,578 of CM031605.1, forward strand.
CAAGGTACCAAACATTCTGTCAATACACAGCGGGCCCGTCACAGGAACAAACAGCTAGGCAAGGTACCAAACATTCTGTCAACACAGAGCACCTGTCACAGGAACAAACAGCTAGGCATGGTACCAAACATTCTGTCAATACAGAGCGGCCTGTCACAGGAACAAACAGCTAGGCAAGGTACCAAACATTCTGTCAATACAGAGCGGCCCTGTCCACAGGAACAAACAGCTAGGCAGGTACCAAACATTCTGTCAATACAGAGCGGCCTGTCACAGGAACAAACAGCTAGGCATGGTACCAAACATTCTGTCAATACAGAGCGGCCTGTCACAGGAAGAACAAACAGCTAGGCATGGTACCACCAAACATTCTGTCAATACAGAGCGGCCTGTCACAGGAACAAACAGCTAGGCATGGTACCAAACATTCTGTCAATACAGAGCGGCCTGTCACAGGAATGAACAAATAGCTAGGCATGGTACCACCAAACATTCTGTCAGTACAGAGCGGCCTGTCACAGGAACAAACAGTTAGCATGGTACCAAACACTCTGTCAATACAGAGTGGCCTGTCACAGGAATGAACAAACAGCTAGGCATGTACCACCAAACATTCTGTCGATACAGAGCGGCCTGTCACAGGAACAAACATCTAGGCATGGTACCAAACATTCTGTCAGTACAGAGTGGCCTGTCACAAGAACAAACAGCTAGGCATGGTACCAAACATTCTGTCAATACAGAGCGGCCTGTCACAGGAATGAACAAACAGCTAGGCATGGTACCAAAACATTCTGTCAATACAGAGCGGCCTGTCACAGGAACAAACAGCTAGGCATGGTACCAAACATTCTGTCAGTACAGAGCGGCCTGTCACAGGAACAAACAGCTAGGCATGGTACCACCAAACATTCTGTCAATACAGAGCGGCCTGTCACAGGAACAAACAGCTAGGCATGGTACCAAACATTCTGTCAATACAGAGCGGCCTGTCACAGGAAAGAAAAACAGCTAGGCATGGTACCACCAAACATTCTGTCAGTACAGAGCGGCCTGTCACAGGAACAAACAGGCATGGTACCAAACATTCTGTCAATACAGAGTGGCCTGTCACAGGAATGAACAAACAGCTAGGCATGGTACCACCAAACATTCTGTCAGTACAGAGCGGCCTGTCACAGGAACAAACAGTTAGGCATGGTACCAAACATTCTGTCAATACAGAGTGGCCTGTCACAGGAACAAACAATAGGCATGGTACCACCAAACATTCTGTCAATACAGAGCGGCCTGTCACAGGAACAAACAGCTAGGCATGGTACCAAACATTCTGTCAATACAGAGTGGCCTGTCACAGGAACAAACAGCTAGGCATGGTACCACCAAACATTCTGTCGATACAGAGCGGCCTGTCACAGGAACAAACATCTAGGCATGGTACCAAATATTCTGTCAGTACAGAGCGGCCTGTCACAGGAACAAACATCTAGGCATGGTACCAAACATTCTGTCAGTACAGAGTGGTCTGTCACAAGAACAAACAGCTAGGCATGGTACCAAACATTCTGTCAATACAGAGCGGCCTGTCACAGGAATGAACAAACAGCTAGGCATGGTACCAAACATTCTGTCAATACAGAGCGGCCTGTCACAGGAACAAACAGCCAGCATGGTACCAAACATTCTGTCAGTACAGAGCAGCCTGTCACAGGAACAAACAGCTAGGTATCAGGCATGGGAATTGACTGAAAGGGAAAACTCTGAAATCTAGGGGGGTCCGGGGGCATGCCCCCCCGGAAAATTTTTTTTTTTCAAGATCAAAATCTGTGCAATCTGGGCTATCCTGACTTCATTTTTATGGATTTATGAACGTAAAAAAAAATGAAGTAAATTAGCATTAAAACAACAAACAAAAACAATTTTCACACAAAATGTTTTTATTCAGTTCTATGAGTTTATCTCCAGCTGACTACAAAGATCACACAGGCTCAAAAAACAAACAAAACAAACAACAAAAACAAAACAACAATCAACCAACCCAACCAATCCAAACAATCACCAATCAACCAACCAACCAACTGGTCAACCAACCAAACAAGAAACACCCCCACACACACAAAAGAAAAGTTAAGCCTGCACACATTCACCTGAAACTGGTTACAGACACGGGCACCAGGCATTACCTCTAGAGCTGAGGCAAGTATCTCTGAAGAGAAAACAGGAAGGTATTTGAAGTTTACTGCTGAGAAGACTGTCACACAAGCAGCTCCCCTGTTTACTGCTGTCACTGAGAAGACTGTTACACAAGCAGCTCCCTGTTTACTGCTGTCACTGAGAAGAATGTCACAAAACAGCTCCCCTGTTTACTGCTGTCACTGAGAAGAATGTCATACAAGCAGCTCCCCTGTTCACTGCTGTCACTGAGAAGAATGTCATACAAGCAGCTCCCTTGTTTACTGCTGTCACTGAGCTTGTTTACTGCTGTCACTGAGAAGAATGTCATACAAGCAGCTCCCTTGTTTACTGCTGTCACTGAGAAGAATCTTACCTGGCAAACGTTGATTACTTTCCAGAGACGCACACTTATCCAGATGCTTCTTGAGGCGGAGATGGTCAGTCATGTTTGAAACACCACGACTGGCGTAAGATACGTCTTTGTTGCAGACAATACACCGTGCAGCTCCACTGATATTTATCTTGCGAAAGCGCGTCCCAAGGCGCTCCTTCTTTACTACATCTCCGATTTCCACCTCCACAACTACAAATATCCGCTCCCATTTCCATTTATTTGGCACTTGTCTTCGAACGGATCGCCGAAGTTTACCACACGACCAAGGCACGCCATGTTGAAAACTCGCCTGTTCAAAGTTTGCGCATGCGCAGAAAGTCACGACATTCACAAATTTGGGCTGCCCGCGAGAGTTAATAGCTGCTGTTGCTGGCGATTCGGGTAACTGAGGCAGGCGTTCGCAGCACGCAAACACAGTACGCTCGCGTTCCGCAATAGTCTCGATCGTCCATACCCAAACTTCCGCGAGAACGAGAACAGAGAACGAGATAACGCTCGCGTTAGTATAATTTGGTCTAGGCCAGCCGAGACCAGTTCAGCAACAGCTAAAACCGGTGCTTTATATTTTTGTACCCCAGATTTTTTTTTCGCGGACGCAATTTCGTTTTCCGCGGAAAGCAAATTTTACTGCCGCGGAAATCAGCGTTTTCGCTGACAATTCCCATGCCTGAGGTATGGTACCAAACATTCTGTCAATACAGAGCGGCCTGTCACAGGAACAAACAGCAAGGCAAGGTACCAAACATTCTGTCAATACAGAGCGGCCTGTCACAGGAACAAACAGCTAGGCATGGTACCAAACATTCTGTCAATACAGAGTGGCCTGTCACAGGAACAAACAGCTAGGCATGGTACCAAACATTCTGTCAATACAGAGCGGCCTGTCACAGGAACAAACAGCTAGGCATGGTACCACCAAACATTCTGTCGATACAGAGCGGCCTGTGACAGGAACAAACATCTAGGCATGGTACCAAACATTCTGTCAGTACAGAGCGGCCTGTCACAGGAACAAACATCTAGGCATGGTACCAAACATCTGTCAGTACAGAGTGGCCTGTCACAAGAACAAACAGCTAGGCATGGGAACCAAACATTCTGTCAATACAGAGTGGCCTGTCACAGGAATGAACAAACAGCTAGGCATGGTACCAAACATTCTTTCAATACAGAGCGGCCTGTCACAGGAACAAACAGCCAGCATGGTACCCAAACATTCTGTCAATACAGAGCGGCCTGTCACAGAACAACAGCTAGGCATGGTACCAAACATTCTGTCAATACAGAGCGGCCTGTCACAGGAACAAACAGCTAGGCATGGTACCAAACATTCTGTCAATACCCGAGCGGCCTGTCACAGGAACAAACAGCTAGCCATGGTACCAAACATTCTGTCAGTACAGAGCGGCCTGTCACAGGAACAAACAGCTAGGCATGGTACCAAACATTCTGTCAATACAGAGCAGCCTGTCACAGGAACAAACAGCTAGGCAAGGTACCAAACATTCTGTCAATACAGAGCAGCCTGTCACAGAACAAACAGCTAGGCATGGTACCAAACATTCGTCAATACAGAGCGGCCTGTCACAGGAACAAACAGCTAGGCATGGTACCAAACATTCTGTCAGTACAGAGCGGCCTGTCACAGGAACAAACAGCTAGGCAGGTACCAAACATCTGTCAATACAGAGCAGCCTGTCACAGGAACAAACAGCTAGGCAAGGTACCAAACATTCTGTCAATACAGAGCGGCCTGTCACAGGAACAAACAGCTAGGCATGGTACCACCAAACATTCTGTCAATACAGAGCGGCCTGTCACAGGACAAACAGCTAGCCAGGGTACCAAACATTCTGTCAATACAGAGCAGCCTGTCACAGGAACGAGACAACAGAAAAGAAAAGTGTACCTCTGCCAGGTCCTCAAAGCACACGCCCACTTGAGGGAGCTCATTGTCTTGAGCCACTTCCATCTGCTCCTCCACAGAGCTCAGCAGTTTGGCTTGTCACCTCATAGATGTCCAGAATATTGCTGAAGATGACCTCAAGGTCCTGCAAGGCAGTACGCAGACATCACTCACAGACTGACAATCTAACAATATCAAGGATAGCAATTGTTGCAGAACTCTGCATAAATGTTATATTTTCTTGACAGCACATGCATTCTGAGAAATGACCCTAGTCCCAAGGATACATTTAGCGACAGCTGCATACACAGTGCATGAATTATATTGTGTGTCATGCAGAACAAGCTTTCTTGCCTTCTTCAGTTCTTGGCATACACACAGCAGCCATGCATCAGGTAGCTAAATGATGGTTGTGCAATTAGAATGGCGCAAACCTATTAATCTGTGACTGGTTGAGCACACGATTAGTTTCAATTCCAATTCACATATAACCAAACAATTTCAAGCTCATGCAAGCATATGTGGGTGGTTACAAGCAACTTGAATGAAGATTCACTTTTTCTCTTTACTGTAGATAAAATGACAATGCCACACAACAACAATAAGAAGATTCACCTTTTCTTTTTACTGTTGATAAAATGACAATGCCACACAAGAAAAAAAAAAACCTCCCTGAGCAAAATCACATTAAAAAAAAAATTTTCTTAAAAAAAAATTGCCTTTAAAATTGCCTCGACAGAACTTACAACTAAATTCAACTGAAAGAAGATCATAATAAGGCTGTACAGTCATGACTGTCACAGGATAAAGAAATACAAAACAGTTATAAAAGTCTGCTATGCTGGCCATTTGTAAGGTGTTGTTTGTTTGTTTTGCTGCCATTCAACAGGAGTTTTCCTTTTAGTCTAGTCTTTTATTTGTATCCTTTTTATTTTGCTTGATAAATAATGGATGAAAGCCATGAATAACCACAACCAATCTTCTTCTGCTTTCACTGCTCTACATTTTGATATACAGCTACACAGAAGTAACAACAACAAAAAACCCACTAAATTCAGTGATTGTATAGGTTCTTTGCAAACACCACCACAACCAAATACTGACCTTTGACCGAGGGAAAAGATCCGCAAAGGGAGCACGGAACACTTTGATGATCATGTTCAAGTCCCTCAAATACTGAGTTTCTTCGACAATGAAATCTTTGACAATGTCTTCGTATGTCATGGACTCACGTCGGACAGGTTCATCTTCGATCATCATGGCTGTCACATCCTCCTCCTGGGTAAACATATCCACTAGCACCTGCAAACAACACACAATGCTCTAATTATGCACAGTTTCACACACACACACACACACACACACACACACACACACACACACACACACACACACACACACACTCTCTTTTCATCTTATTTTCAAATATTCCTTTCCCCCTTCCCTGGTCCCATCGTCCTGAGTGAACGCACCCTCACACCACCTGTACCCTTGCGCATTAACACTCGTAATTCACCCCACAGATTCACAAAAATGTTCACACCACACCAATGCAACAGTGTGCACTGGCACTCAAATCATAAAATATTGATGATGATTAACAACATCACAAAAATTAATAAGTTTTTTAAAAAAATTAATAAGTTTTTAAAAAAAAAAAGAAAAAAAAAAGAAAAAAGGGGAAAAAAAGCTGACCTGGTCTGCACATATCGCCACTTTGATGTCTTGAGATGTGATTTCAGTGTGACGAATATTTTTCACATAGATCCCCGTGAACTGCAACAGGAAAAGGAACAAACCTATCATTTTCTTGCCATTTGTTTTATAAGAGTCACATAGTTACAGGGAAAAGGAACAAAGTATATCATTTTCCTGCCATTTGATTTCTGACAGTCACATAGTTACAGGAAAAAGGAACAAACCTATCATTTTCTTGCCATTTGATTTAAATGACAGTCACATAGTTACAGGGAAAAGGAACAAAGTATATCATTTTCTTGCCATTTGATTTATGACAGTCACATAGTTACAGGGAAAAGTAACAAACCTATCATTTTCTTGCCATTTGATTTATGACAGTCACATAGTTACACGGAAAAGTAACAAACCTATCATTTTCTTGCCATTTGATTTATGACTGTCACATAGTTACTGGAAAAAGAACAAACCTATCATTTTCTTGTCATTTGATTTATGACAGTCACATAGTTACAGGGAAAAAAAAACAAAGTATATCATTTTCTTGCCATTTGATTTATGACAGTCACATAGTTACACGGAAAAGGAACAAACCTACGGAAAAGTAACAAACCTATCATTTTCTTGCCATCTGATTTATGACAGTCACATAGTTACACGGAAAAGGAACAAAGTATATCATTTTCCTGCCATTTGATTTCTGACAGTCACATAGTTACATGGAAAAGGAGCAAACCTATCATTTTCTTGCCATTTGATTTCTGACAGTCACATAGTTACAGGAAAAAGGAACAAACCTATCATTTTCTTGCCATTTGATTTATGACAGTCACATAATTACAGGGAAAAGGAACAAACCTATCATTTTCTTGCCATTTAGTTTATGACAGTCACATAATTACAGGGAAAAGGAACAAACCCATCATTTTCTTGACATAACTGAGAGTCAAATAGTTATCAGCTCTAACTTGGATATTCTTCTTGTAAAGTAGATGCAGTCTCAATATCCTGAACATGTACAGCAATTCATTCTAAGTGAATAAAAGACAACGCTTGGGGGATCTAATGTTCATGGGATATGATTCAGTGACAAAAAAAAATATTCTATGATGGTGTGCATGTATGAGAGAGACCCTGTCTGTATGCATGTCAATGTTTCTCTCTACTCACTTTATGAGTCTTTCAATATACCTGATCCTCTGCGTGTGTGTGTGTGTGTGTGTGTGTGTGTGTGTGTGTGTGTGTGTGCGTGCGTGCGTGCGTGCGTGCGTGCGTGCGTGCGTGCGTGCGTGCGTGCGTGCGTGTGTGAGACAGAGAGAAAAAGAGACAGACAGATGCGACAGGCAAAGAAAGACAGGAACACAAGACAAATACAAGAGCAACCTTCAACAGTGTGCTTGATAGCCAAATCTGAACCTAGTACCTTGCCACTGAGCAGCTTACAATATGAAAGCTATTTGCCCCTGCAACAACTCACATGCAAAGTATCACCATGCTACTGTCACAAGCTTTTGCGCTTGGATTACACACTTCTTGAGCTGGAATCCAAGGGATCAGAGAGCAGGACACTACTGAACGACAAAGTCTGTCCCAGTCTGAACAAGGAAAGCAAGATGTAAACATTTCTTGCACAGCACTGGCCGAGTGAGGGAGAAGTCAAGAAGGCACAGTCACCTCACTGAGAGTCTCAATCAGTCTCTGTGATATTTTACAGTTTACACCAATGCCCTTGGGCTGCAGTTGTCCACTACATTATCAAACATCACACAATACCGTCTGGGTATCATTCTGTTGTGTCGGGAAAAAAATCTGCATAATCAAGATTAACAATCTTCTGAAATTCTGAAATATGAACATAGAGCTGTTGAGTGTAAAAAAGACCATCTTTTTACAAATTTGCTGGTGTACTATTTGCAAGTAAGAAGCAAAGGAGAAAAAATACAACTTCAGAGGGATGGAAAGAGCTATAAGGACAAGGTCAAAGAGAAACACACAAGCATGCATCCATGCATGCACGCACACGCACACACACACACACAGACACACACACACACAGACTGTGCTGTATACAGGAACTGTCTTCTGCTCCTAAAAAGCCCACAGAGGCACAGTGCCAAACAAAAGGTTTACCTTGAGAATGTCAGCAGCAGTATATTCAATCACAGCCACGATGTAAACTGCCACATTGTAATCCACACGGTACCCCAGCACCTCCTGACAACAGTTGCAGACAAACATAATACATGTATGATGATTTCAGTTGTGATGCTGCATGTGAAAATCATGGATAAGGCTCAAATCTTACAAAATAAAGAGATAACAATAATTCTGAACAAAATGTACAGAAACAAACAAAAACAATGTCAGTTATCTTTATCATTCTCTTGAATATGACCATTTAAAGTCTGCAGTAATACTACACACAATACATTTTAGTTTACACTTACACTAGAACACTAACAAACAAAAACAATTCAGTTATATTTCATTAATCTCTGAGATATGACGATTTAAAGTCTGTGATAATGATATGACGATTTAAAGTCTGTGATAATACTACACCTAATAAATCTTACTTTCCACTTACACTAGAACACAAACAAATGAAAACAATTTCAGTTATCTGTTATTAGTCTCTGATATATGACCATTTAAAGTCTGCAGTAATACTACAACTAATAAATCTTAGTTCACACTTACACTGGAGCTGCATCTTATCCACCATTTTTGAAGCTGTGTCACAATCTCTTTAGTCACATTTACGATGTTATATCCATAGGCAACTTTTATTTCACAACTACCAGAAAGGAATACGTTCTGGGGGTGAGATGCCTCTGAACACTATCCTCATAAAACATAGAACAAAAAGAGACAAGCCGTCTTTTGGCCTTGCATCTGAATGCATCACATGACCTACATAAATGCAACCACTGAAAGGGAAGATGAACAGCAAAAGATGAAAGGGAAGATGAACAGCAAAAGATTGGCGAGACAAGCAACAGGGTTTTGGGGACTGGGCTGAAGTAGGGGTGGGGCAAAAAAAGGATTGAGGGGGGGGAGGGGGGGGAGCGGGGAGGGGAGGGGGAGAAAGGAGGTAGGATAGTGGAAGCATGTATGTTGTTTGGTCAGAAAAATGATGACAGTACGCTTGAAGGGGGAAGACTATGCAATGATCTTATATATTGCTGTTTGTTGTTTCCTGGTGAGAGCTGATACTCCCTTTCTGCGTACTCTGCAACTTGACATCAAAGCTTACATGTCAGACTGACATCACCCAGACCTTACATCAAAGCTCACATCAGATTTACATTACCCAAACTTTACATCGAAGCTTACACATCAGACCTACATCGCCTACACCAAAGCTTACTTGTCATCATCCGATTTACATCACCCAGATTTTACAACAAAGCTTATATGTTAGATTTGCATCATCCAGACTTTACATCATAGCTTACATGTCAGAATTACATCACTCAGACCTTACATCAAAGCTTACTTGTCATTATCAGATATACATCACCCAGACTTTATATATCAAAGCTTACTTGTCATTATCAGATTTTCAACACCCAGACATTATATCAAAACTTACCTGTCATCTTCAGATTTAATCACCCAGACTTTACATTACAGCTTAGCTGTCATGTTCATATTTCATCACCCAGACCCTTCATCTCTACATTTGATGCAAAAAAGTACATCAGTTTCCATATGTTTACACCGAGATGTGAAGGTTCTATGTTTTATAGAGATTTGCCTCACTTTCCTCAGTTTTTATCATTAATATATTTCAACATTATCATGAACATCAAACACTTTATTTTTTTGTACCCCCAGTTGCTTTAAAACAGGGAGTACTTTACAATGGGAATGAAGAAATGCTGTGTGTGTGTGTGTTGTGTGTGTGTGTGTGTGTGTGTGTGTGTGTGTGTGTGTGTGTGTGTGTGTGTGTGTGTCTATCCATGGTCAAAATGTGTTCCACTCGCTCCAGACAAAACTTCTGGGCTGATCTTTCTGAAAATATGTAGGTATGTTCATTATGGGTCAAGGATGATGCCCGATGTTTTATTTTACAAAAATAGCCGTTACTAATGGCTATAATGGCCCAAAATGGTTTTCTTCTTTACGGAATATCTCAGAAAGTACTTGGCCGATTTATAGATAAACTGGGAGTATGTTTATATGCTTTGCATCTTGTTATCATTACTCAGTTGCACTTCAACTTTATAAAGCATTCTGGGCTTCCCGTTACCCATTGCATTTCATATTCCCTGAATCACTTCAAATCCGTAGGAGTGACAGTGGCCTTCAGACCTGATGCTGATCCACCCACCTTTAACAGCGGCTGCACCTTCTCTACAGGCAGAAGCAGGCTGGAGTTCTTCTTGCCCTTCTCCAGGGCGTTGTGGGCATCGCGGATGGCCCACTTGTCGATGGGATCGGGGAACGTTTTGTGGACGCGCTCCTCCACATCCTGCACAGTGTGGGGCTGGGAGGAGCACAGCAGCTGGAGCAGCTGCAGCATCAGACTCTCCAGGTAGTCCAGGGCATCCTCCTTGGCTGTCAGAGAGGGATGCACCTGACGCTGCACCTGTCACAGGTATGTTACAACCTTGTCATGAAAGAATGGAGGAGTGCTACAGTGTACAGATACACGTTTCAAATCAAAATGATTTTTAAATGACATGGCAAATTTATGCTAAGTAAGATTTGTGTTCCAGCTGAAAATGCCTTCAGTCAATGTCTGTGGGTGTAAAAGGAGTGGCCTGTATGCAAACAGCACATGGCTGTTTCTTCTTTACAGCCACAGCGGGAATATGGCAAAAGCTCTTAGGTTTGGAAGGATTTTGAATAGTTTGTTATCTGTCTGCGAGTTCCATTCCTCATGCCAGAGGTCTTTGACATACACCAGGGCCTTGGGTTTCAGATCAGTGTGAGGGACAGACAATCTGCTCAACTCTTTCCTTCAAATCCTTGTGGCACTCTTGGCAAGTTCATCAACCAAGTAGGAGTGTGTTTAGAACATCTCTGAGGAGGACCTGTTGCACGAAACACAGCAGAGGCAACCCCATCCTCATATTTGAAACCGTACGCCAAGGAGCTAGTGGTATGGCTAAGACATGTGTCTAAATCAAACCAGATCTCCAGAGTGAAGAAAGTCCACAGTGGGTCATCAGGAAACTTTGATAAATCACACACAACCCCAAGGTCTATATCTGCATTGTTCAAATGGGGAAGAATATGAACTCCCATGGGCGGAATGGAACTGGGGTGGAACTTGGAGTCAAAAACACAGTCATAAGCAGAGTTTTGGGTTCAGTTGACAGATTCAAACAGTACATTAAAATAATTTTTAGCTGACGATTTGAGAGGGATTGTTCTCCTGCCTCAGCATACAGGCTATGAGTTGGGTTGGTGCAGAATGCACCTGACCTGCCTGGACAAAATTTTCATTCAGTCACTGGGTTACATTTTGTACCACAACACAGTACATCTACATAATCTGTGATGATAATTTTATACCATGGAGACACTCTGATTTTGTACATTAGCATCATGACATGAGGTGACGTTTTGTATCTAGATGACGTTCTGTACTACATCAAGCCCCTTTGTTGTTGATGTACATGCACTGTTACGAAATGGCGTTTCAGGGCCAGTACAAAGAAAAAAGCAGCAGTGATCAAAAAGCTCCATACTTACCACAGTCATTTTTTTGTATATTAACAAATTTTGATTCAGTTATTTACATCTTTCACGTGTGCATGTTTGTACCTGAGTCTGCACCCGTGTGTGTGTGCGTGTGTGTGTGTGTGTGTGTGTGTGTGTGTGTGTTTGTGTGTGTGTGTGTGTGTGTGTGTGCCCCACTGTTTTTAATTCTCTACCTCTTTTACTTCACAATGCAAAATCTCTGAGCACTTTTACGTCAGGCTTAAAGACCTTGTTCCATGCCTATATACTTAATGAGATTAATTTTATGCACATGCACTATTAATCACTGTTAATGTCTTATCCTGAATAATGTGTATGTGTGTGTATACATGTGTGTGTGTGCACGTGTGTGTATGGGTGCGTTGTGCATGTGTTATGTCTTATCCTGAATAATGTGTATGTGTGTGTATGTGTGTATGTGTGCATGTGTGTGTGTATGGGTGCATGTGTGCATGTGCTAGTGTGTCTTGGTGTTTGTGTGTGCTGGAGAGAGGGAGGAGAGTGAGGGGAGAGACAACGTAGGAAAGAGGGTAGGGATGATTATGTTTATCTGCATGTATAATTCTATGTTGTTAAATCATAAAAATGTATGTTGGTCTTATGATGTTATAGTCTAGATGCCTTAATCTTATGTTGGTCTTATGATGTTATAGTTTATATAGCAAGTGACAAAAGGTCGTCCAAAAAAGCCAACAAAAAGTGGATTTTTCAAAATAGTTTTTATTAACAGCAATTTTGTCCAAAGGAAGACTTATGTTTAAGGGTCATAAAAACATACATACAAAGATAACTCATGCACCGATGTTCGCTAGTAATGTGATAAGCATCATAACAAGCATCTGACGGTTTGTTATGCTGGACATTCAATTTTATCAATATTCCTATTTGAATGTCTGTTATACAGCATAATTGTTTCAGTGGAAATAAGACTGAATATTACAGCTAAATTTCATTCCAAAGAAAAGGCATCTGTGCAGTTTAAGATCAAGTTTCACATGAGATGGTATGTCCAACAAACAACCGTCGGACATACTGATTTGTTCTTTATGCTGTGTTGGAAATAAGACAGTAACTGCATCCTCTGATGATTTTCTGTGTTTTTTGAGGGGCATTTCATGTAATGATATCAAGTATAGGACCCACAATAGCCTTGGTTACCAAATATGCATTTTTATCGACAGTTGTTATGATGTTGCATTGGACATACCCAAGTATTTCCCAACAATGCAAAATAACAACATTCATTAAAAAAATGGACATACTTTCCTTGGAGTACAGTTCTATTGTTATTGTTACATTTTACTCATAAAGGCCTAAAAACAAGCTAAATAAGTCACAATGATCATGTAGACACCTTAAATAAGAATCCATCTGACAGTTGTTATGGCCTCACTGTTGGACATACTCAACAAACGCTCATGTACTGACAGGAATGAGATTATTTATGATCAAAATGAATAGAAACAGTTTTGACAGTAACAATAATAACGTGTACATTTAGGCACCTGCTCTCTCAGATAAGCTCAGAGCGCTTACAAATCATATGAAAATACATTTTATGGTTAAACAACATAATTACAAGATGTAAACAGATTTTTGCATATTCTGCACCAGACTTTCTCTTCTTTTCCTCTGATGAAGAAAGTAGGATGCGAAGACCTAGAAAACACAAACTTCTTTGTCAAACAAATAATACAAAAAATACTTTAGGTAATTTTGGAATTAACTGCATAAAAAACAAGTGATCAAAATAAAAATGTTCATGAACAAAATCAATTTGGTATGCTTCAGGTGATTTCCAACCTACCTCTTACACACCCCACCACTTCTTATTCAGGTTAAAAGCCATAATCAATGAGCTGATTTATTTGCTACTATTGCCATTGGGGGGGGGGGGGGGGGGGGGCTGAATTTTTCCCCAGTACTTCTTCTTCTTCCTAAAATACTGTGTTCACTCAAAAACGAGTAGTCACCAGCGCGCATGTTAAAAAGTAAAATAAAATAACATAAAATAGTGCGACTCAGACTGTTGGCCCCTGGAGCAAATTTGCCAACAAGGGTCGCACTCGATATTCAAGAAGTTAAAAGCAATGGCCAAATTCAGCCCAGGTAACCATAAAATATCTGGGAAGTTAAAACAGAAAATCGCAATATGCAGATCTCAAAACTGTCGTATCAATTTGTTTTGTTTTTCTAATGAGACTGCATTTGTGCAATCTTGATGGCACCCCGGCAGTGAGTTCCACAGCCGTACAGAACTAGAATAAAATGAATGTAAGAGGCTGTCAATATTTGATGCAGGTATGGTATAACATTGACCGCCACTCCTGGGCTGCTTTTATTCAATACTAGTTGTTCCATTGGAATAAGTATAAGTTTAGCTCTGCCTTTGAAGATGTTAAGTTTGATAAAAGCTCTTCTCTCTTCTAAGGGTTTCCATTCTAATTTCCTCATGTTCTTTCTAGTATTTCCCCTTTTCTCTGATGTGTTTCCCTGTTACAAACCGTGCTGCTCTCTTCTGAATCTTTTCGAGGTTATCAATGTCCTTTAGATGGTAAGGATCCCAAACTGAGCAACCCATATTCCAGTACTGGTCTAACCAATGTTTTGTAGCAGTGGTCTTTAACCTTTTGGGGCACTCATTGATATTCCTGTATAAGAAAGCTAAGATGTATTTGCTTTCTTACATACTAAATTGTAATGTTCTTTCCATTTGAGACGACTATCTATAATCACACCTAAATATTTTGCAGCATTGGTTTCTTTAAGAATAGTATTATGAATAGAATATTCTGATCTAGTTGGTGAGTGTTTGTTACATATACGCAACACTTGGCACTTTTTGGGGATGAAATTCCATTTTCCAAGTTCTTTCCCACTCTTGTAAAGCGTTTAGATCTTCTTGTAGAATGCGTGTATCATTCTTGCTTCTGATTGTTCCATATACTAAGCTGTCATCTGCAAAAAGCCTTATAGTAGTTCCAAGAGAGAGATTTCTACTTATGTCATTTATATAAATTAAGAAAAACAAGGGCCCCAGAACAGTTCCCTGTGGTACACCTGACAAGACTGGTTTACAATGCATGGATGACGACCCTTCCACAACAACTTTCTGCGTTCTCCCAACGAGAAATGATCTAGCCCATTTTAGCAAAGAAACGCCAATGCCGATGTGTTCTAATTTAAGCAGCAGGCCCTCATGGTCAACCTTATCAAAGCTTTAGAAAAGTCTAATAAAATTGCATCTATTTGCTGTCTGTTGTTAAGACAGTTATTAAAAATCATTGAGAGTTGTTATAAATTGAGTCTAACAACTCCTTTGCTGTCTAAAACCATGCTGGGCGTTATTAAGAAGTCATATTTGTCAAGATGGTCCATTATGCTACTAAATATTATGTGTTTCAAGTAGTTTTGCTGATATGGATGTAAGAGATCACAGGTCTATATTCTCTGCTTTTGTTTTGTCACCCTTTTTGAATAACGGAACAATGCTGGCATCTCGCCACTCATCAGGTATTACTCCCTGGTCCAGTGAAGCTTGGTAAAGTGGTTGGTATACCTCACTCAATTCATTGGCACATAATTTTAAGAGCTTGCCAGGAACGCCCATCAGGACCAGTAGCTTTGTTTTTATTGATGTTGGTCAGTAACTCCTGCTTTGTTTACTTTGATGTTTTGCATTTCAGGGAGTTTATCATCATCCTTTAGTCTAACGTTAATTAAAGGCTTGGGATTTGAGAAAACCAAACAAAACTGCTTGTTTAGTAAATTTAGACTGGATGAAGGGGAAAAAAAACTAACTGAATCCAGTTAGTTGAAAAAAGGGCCCAGGAAAAAAAAAAGGAAGGAGAGAGGGGGGAGGGGGGGGGAGGCGGGGAGGGGATACATGGAGGGACTGGGAGGAAGGGGGCTGGTGGAATCTGGTTGCTGGTCTCTACTCCTCCACATTTTATCAAAAAGCATTATGGAAATAGCCAAAAATGTGCACTTTCATTCTTCAAAATAAATATGTATTACAATGAAAATAAACTGACCATTATATTAATCACAAGAGATACTGATGGTCGTTACGACAGACATACTGAGTGATAATGTCTTCAACTATGAGAGTAACAACTGTCAAATAATCGCCAGATTTCCCACTAATCCTATGATCTGAACTTTAGTTCTGTCATGTATTTAAAGAAAAAGCAAAATAGAAATTCCAAGCTGTTTTCTGCCCCAGTTTAACGTATAATTGATACATTGATTAACTTAATACCGTGGTCGTTATTTCGGACTTCGCTAAAACGATGTCCTAATCATAGCGTCACGCACAAAACATCGCCCGAAAGTTGAGGGAAATCCCGTTAAATTGCCCCCAGGGGTTCCATTATTGCAAAATTTTGCGTAATTATTGCGTTTTTTTCTGCCTTCCTACGCATTTTTTTTGCGGCCGTGCGTTTAGCGACGCAATTTTTCCCAGGACCCTGTTCTCAACCGCAAGCCTATGTCAGAGGGGCAAAACACGCACAGACCTACAGCAACTGCTTGACACCGCCAATTAGTGATAGTGCGTGCACATTTTACTCTGTGGCACTCGCTGACTTTTTGCTAGATCAAGAATGTTCCAAAACGCCTCATCCTTTCTCCCCTCGAAATAAAATGGAATCTTTCCCGCGTCTGCGATGGTGCCCTCTTCCAATCGGAATACGTTATGACTTCCCACCACACACGATCATCCCACGTGATTCTGGATGCCAGAGTACCCCAAGATGGGAACTTTACCGGAGGGCGTAGTGGTGGAGGGAGGAGCGGGGAGTGTGGTGTGTGTGTGTGGGGGGGGGGGGGGGGGGGTGGGGGTGGGTTCGGGGGGTCTTGTTGTCTCCGTCCCTGTTCTGCGCCGAACAGGACTTTACCGTGGTCACAGCGTGTAGGAATAATAATCAAGGTTGACTGACCCGGCTTGTTTTCGCGGGCTTACTTAGCAAAAATGGCAAAGAGACAATCAAACATGTTTGCATTTTTCGGTGGGGGAGAAAAGCGCCGATGTGAAGATGTGAATCTGGAAGAAATCTCGAGTACAGTTT
>CM031605.1:100310534-100356340 GCA_018398815.1 Conus ventricosus
TTTTGACCTCATAGGTCTTCTTCAGGCAAGATACAAAACACTCGGACAACGAAAATGAACAAGCAATCACTTATCTTCATTCACTTCAGCACAAGATGGGCGTTTTTCTTAAATCCCTGCATTTTGTTGTAAGTGTTGATACCAAACTCAGGATGACAACAGGATGAATTGAAAAATCCTTTGAAGATCTTTTGATGCATAATTCTGTTTGATATGGAGTTGCACCAGTTTTAAAACTGATGATTATATGTTATGAATGAAAAGATTATTTAATTAAGATCAGGCACTTGACAGGACTTTGGTAAAAGAAGATGGTCTGGGTTTTTTTTTAATGCCTGCATCTTTCATGAGGCCTTCCCATGACCAGCCTCCATCTCACCTCAGTCTACATCTCTCACTGAGTCACTCATTTTTTATTTTTCAGTATTGCCAAAAATAGTTGCTCTTACCTGTCTAATTGCTCTCATGCGTTTAAAATGCAACACTTTTTGAAGAAAGGGGGGAGTCCTTTTCTTATTGTTTTCATGTGCATAGAGGTGCACAAACCTGGATTAGTCCACCAGTGTCATGCTACTTAAGTAGAGTGACGTCCAGTAAAGCAGCATCCACTATAACAAGTTCCACTTGAGAGACAAAAATATCAGTGGATGTGCTTGTGTGTGTGTGTGTGTGTGTGTGTGTGTGTGTGTGCACGTGTGTGTGTGTGTGTGTGTGTGTGTGTGTGTGTGTGTGTGTGTGTGTGTGTGTGTGCACGTGTGTGTGTGTGTGTGTGTGTGTGTGTGTGTGTGTGTGTGTGTGTGTGTGTGCATGATATTTAATGGGATTAATTTCAGCTCTATATATCAGCATTTTGTCAATGAATCTTAAGACTTTAACAGTAACACCCAATTTTGCACGCACACTCACACACACATGCACACACGCACACACACACACACACACACACACACACACAAAACACACACACACACACACACACACACACACACACACACACACACACACACCACACACATGCGTGCATTCTCAGATAAATGAGCGAGTGAGTAATCAGACTGATTTTTCATAGGTGGACATAGGAGAAACTTGTTTGTGGTTGTAGTCATATGCTGCTGTTGTAAGATGTTAATCAAGTGGATGTCACTTAACAGGGCATTCAGAACTGGATGGCATTTTAGCAGACCTGCACCTGTTTCACCGTATTGTTTTATCTGATTGCAATCAGTTTCTTTGGATGATAAAGATGATACCAATGGGTTCCACAGCCTTCCATCTGCAACCCTAACCACTGCACCATAGTGACCATAGCAGCTGGTTTGTCTTCACTTTTGCTGTTGTTGCTGATGGTACAGTTACAAAGTTTACAAACAACATGAATTGACAGTACTGCTGCAACTGGCTACTAGAATTGTGACATCATTCAAATTCATGTTATTAATGTTAATTTTGGAAGAATGCTACATTGCACCTAGGGAAGAAAAATACAAGATCCAAATTTTAGAATAAGCTGTAATATTGACAGAGGTCAACAGAAATATTTTTTTGCAAGCTCATTGTTTGTATACATGTAACTTATTGTTGGGCAGTACGATGGCTGAAGAAGAATTGTCCATGTTGTTCAAGCTCATTGTTGTATGTAACTTATTGTTGGGCAGTACGATGGCTGAAGAAGAACTTTCCATGTTGTTCAAGCTCATTGTTGTATGTAACTTATTGTTGGGCAGTACGATGGCTGAAGAAGAACTTTCCATGTTGTTCAAGTCATTGTTGTATGTAACTTATTGTTGGGCAGTACGATGGCTGAAGAAGAACTTTCCATGTTGTTCAAGCTCATTGTTGTATGTAATTATTGGTGGGCAGTACGATGGCTGAAGCGGAATTGTCCATGTTGTTCAAGCTCATTGTTGTATGTAACTTATTGTTGGGCAGTACGATGGCTGAAGAAGAATTGTCCATGTTGTTCAAGCTCATTGTTTGTATGTAACTCATTGTTGGGCAGTATCATGGCTGAGGAAGAATTGTCCATGTTGCTTAAGCGATGGCAGGCAGCATTCCAGAGAGCTACTGATTTTGACATGTGGGGTCAACCAGTGGAAGCCATTGATGTCTACCAAAGGTTTGCTTTTATTCAGTTGTAATTGTTTTTGTTTTTTGTTGGTTTTTGAATTTTCACCAACAATTTTGAGATCTTGCAGTGGAGACTTCATTTAAAACCATGTATTTCATGAAAAATGAAACACACAACAACACAGAGACTCACACATGCACAAACATTGAAGGTTTTTAAATAATGTAATGATAGTAGCTCAGTAATGTTTCAGACTTTTTCATGTTATTCTGTTGTAATAAAACAAGAAGTAAAGCGGACTTATTGAATTTTGCCGCGATTAGTGAGTGAATTACTCATGACAATTTTCATTCAGTAACAAACCTGTACCTCCATGGAACAGACTACCTCCTAGTATCAAAATGGTGCAAACTAAAAATTTTAGCCTTCAAACATTTTATTGACCAGTGGAAATACTTTAAAGATATAAGTTATGAATATGGTGAATAAAGATATTTGAAAACATTGGACATATTTCTGATGATCCTCAATGTTGCAAATCAAGTAACAAACATGAAGTGGCTAGATCTGATGTTTTCTGATAGTGTTCTCCAGGAACAATAGTATATGTAATTCTTTTTAAACACAGTTGGAATTGTATACTATAAATGAAATCACAAAACATTTTCTATTTACATTGTGATCACAATAGTATATGTATTTTTTTTAAACACAGTTGGAATTGTATACTATAAATGAAATCCGCAAAACATTTTCTATTTACATTGTGATCAGACTGCTTTATTTTTTTTGGATATTTTATCTTTGAGCGACTACATAAACCAGAAATGAAAGTCCTGTAGAAAAGAGTAATGACAAAGTTTAAGTGTATTGTATACTTGCAGTTTTGCAGGCAGTGTCTTGCATATTTTTCCAGTCAGCAAAACCATTTGAGAATTCCCATGCCTTTATATACACCATGCAGTTAATCCAATGACAGATCAGTTTCAGCGTCATCAAACATGTGGTGTGTTCCAAATACACATCACACCACATTTCCCAAGTCATGAGACGACAGTAGCAAAAGCAAGTTAACTACGGGGTCACAGATGTTACGGATGGTGTGTGGTGCGTGTTTTGTTGTCTGACTCTCGCTCTCAAAAGTTTGGATGCGTGTACGACTTTTCCCCTACACACACCACACCATACGAACATAGATAGCAGGCAACACACGTGTAAGATTTTCTTCTTTTTATATGCTGCCTGAACCATCAATATGAATCGTTACCAAATCAATACATGCCATTACATAGAATACAGATCAATGCACGTCAATTAAGACATCAATACATAAGACACTTCAATCATCATATATCAGCGTATCATACTACGTATCTTGATATAACTCACATATCTCGCCGGCGCCGTCCACAGTGTCTCACATATACAATCAACGCATTCAGTTCCACAGAACCCAAGCCACAGTCTACAGCATTAAAATAAGACGAAGAAGGATAACCAAGATCCCCACACGGTAAACACAGCCGTTCACAAAACACAAGCGATGAAGAAGAAACAGGGTCTCAACACAGCAAGCACAATATATTACGTCGAACTATCAGAAGAAGAACCGCAAATTTACAAGGCACAATAATCCATAGCAGAAGAACCGCAGATTCACAAAGCACAGCAATCCACAGAAGAACAGTAGATTCATAAAGCACAGCAATCCACAGATGAAGAACTGAAGAGTCATAAAGCACAGTAAACCATAGAAGAAAAACCGCAGATTCATAAAACACAGCAATCCACAGATGAAGAACTGCAGATTCATAAAGCACAGTAAACCATAGAAGAACTGCAGATTCACAAGGCTCAGTAATCAATATTGAATCCCCGGAGAACACAATTTCACCAAAGTCACATAGAACACAATAAACTTCGATACGACGTACCGTTGATCTACAACAAATATTAACTTCTCCGTGTATTGATACTACAGTGTTCACATCAATAAATTCAGCCCACCGACACACATGCGGTGGTACAATTAGAGCACATATTAAATATCCTTACAGGAGTTTTAAGTCACTCTCGGCGACACAGCATTCACAACAATTTTATAACAAATACATTTCCTGCTACATATTCCGCTGGTACCGTCATCAAAAGCATCCCACATACACAGTGAACATCGATGCACTACTGACTTGAAAGTCAGCCTCTCCACATAGTAACACTACGGAGAAAACGACGATTAAAACAAAATAAAGTAGGCTGGACACCTAAGCCTCGGCCGTTAGTTCTTTCTCCCTTCTCTTGTCTCCTATTATTATTTTCGTCATGTATTTAAATATGTCATTTTTAAGTTGACGTCATAATTTACGTTGACGTCACAGTGCATATGCTGAAATAAGTAGATAAGATAATGTTGCTTATAGCCCAGCTGACCGCAAAGGGCCACATCAGGGCTGTCACCTCGTTAGCTGAAATAAGTACATGAATTACATGGTAATACATCATTTAGGAAAGAGATGGAAATGGGGGTCTCCTGGGTGAAACTTAGATACCTGATCTCCATATTGACCCAAAACTTTGGAGTCTTTCAATGTAAGTGCTGAATTCAGCATACCAGTAGGCTTTCATTTTCAGTAAATAGAAAAAGATTTCTTCCCACCCATTCATAGTTCGGCCCCAGTTCCTAGGTGAAATTGTTTGCACAACTATCGAAAGAATTATGGCTCTGTGTGTGTGTGTGTGTGTGTGTGTGTGTGTGTGTGTGTGTGCATGCACGCACGCACAAGCACACCTTTATACAGCATGTGTATGCGTGCATGACATCAGTGTTTGTTCTTCATGGGTATTTGTGTGCACGTATGTGTTGGGAATAGACATGTTGCATGTTACTTGTTAGTTCAGGGGGACAACTAAAGATGAATAGATGGATCAGAGAGGGAAATAAACTTAAATCCAGCAACAAAGAGAAACTAGCGACTGCTTACATGAACATCAGTTGAAATCCAAGTTTCTATGGACATGCAAAATACATGTGTTTGCACATGTTGGAATGTACATTGGAGTGCACTCTGTTTCAGACTTTCCAAGCAGCTTCATCAGTATTCCAATTCAGATGACAGTACTTTTTCTCATGATCAAAAGGTAAGTTAATGCTTCTTTTCATTGGAAAGTTTTGTACCCTGTGCTGAAAATCATTTATCCACAGTATTCTTATTCTTCACTTGAAGCTAAGACCTATTATAAATACTTTTCTTTTAACCATTGATTTAGTAGAAAAGTGTTTACAATGACTGACAAGACTAGTTTTGTTTATAGAAATAGCATCTGCTGTCTGTCCACGTTCTTTTTAAATGGACTATGGGCTGATTTTTATCATTAATTAGCCAAGAGTAACACAGGCAGAGGATTTTTTTTTATTTAATCACTTCAGTTGCTTTAAAATTCACAGTTGAATATCCCACACTTCTCTTTTTTTTCTCGGTAAAAGTGATCTGTTATACTGACATTTGAATTCCACTCATAATTAGTTTTGATTTGAGTCCATTTGCCAAAGTTGAATGATAGGATGTACATTTTGATTTTTCTCCCTTCAAATTTCATTGTATTATAGCTTGTTTCTTGATAATTATTCCACAGTTCATTTTGTTTTCAGTATCTTTTGATATTCTTGTTAATTGTTGTGTTCTTAAAACTGAAAACAGATTTTTTCATTGCATAACAATAACTACTACTTAATATATATCTCTTAATTTTCCTTCTTTGAATTGTTTGCAACTTATGAGTTTTGTTTTTGTAAATACTTGTATGAAGTAAGAACCAATCAATTAGATTTTTAAAACTGATGCATCAATTGTTTATGGATGCTTCAAGCCATTTTGTGTCACTCTCTTGACAGAAGCATTTGTTTCTTTTCTTTCTTTTTTTATCTTTTAAAAGACACTGCAAGGAAGAATTGTAAACTCTGGTGGAAGCAGGTCCACCACCTCCCAACCCAAAGTGAATGCCCCTGGTGGGGGCAAAAAATCTGCCACCCCTCAGACTGCCCAGCAGTCTACAACATCTGCTGCTGGGCAGATTAAAAAACCAGCTCTCCCGCCTCGAACTCCTCTGTACAGTGCCCGTGCGGGCAAGGGAGTTCAACCGAGGTGGAGATGGTGGAGATGAGGAAGAAACCTCCACCGTCTCCCAAATCCAGACCTTCTTCACCTGTGGGCAAGTCTGCCAGCAGGTCTGAAGGCCCAAACAGTCCGTACAACTCTCAAATAAATTCACTCCATTAGAAGCAGACGTTGATGAGGAGATGACCTGATCTCTCTCCTTTTCGCCCTCTTGCACCATGGATAGTACAGTAATCCATTGGAATATCCGTGGACTAAATTCCAACTTCGAGGAGCTGCAGCTTCTGTGTCAATCTATAAAACCTTCTGTCCTGGCTCTTCAGGAAAACTCAAATTCAAAGCCAAAGACCTTCACTCTTTCTGGCTTTAATATTCTTTCTAAACCTGCACAACCATCCACGTTGGGACTGTCGGGCGGTTGTTGCTCTTCTCATACATAAAACTCTGCTGTATAGTCCTGTCGCTCTGACTACCCCCCTTCAGGCTGTAGCTGCGAGAGTCACTCTCCACAAGACTGTGACAATCTGCTCGCTTTATCTGCCACCTCTGTCCCGGTTTGTCGTCAGGACCTTGTCAGTCTGATAGGAGAACTTCCTCGACCTTTTTTGCTGTTGGTGACTTTAACGGTCACAATCCCTTTGGGGTAGTGTCAGTTCGTCATCCAGAGGTCTGCTTATTGAGGATGTCCTTTCTGATTTGGATTTATGTTGTCTGAACGACGGATCTGCAACTTACCTCCACTCTTCCACAGGTTTACTTTCGTGTTTAGATTTGTCGATTTTGTGACCCCTCGCTGGTCCTGGACTATGAGTGGTCTGTCCATGATGATCTGCACGGAAGTGACCATTTCCCTGTCCTTTTACAACCCGTAATAACTGAAATCGTCTCTGTCTCGCAACGTCTAAATATAAGAAGGCAAACTGGGATCTATTTGCAACCACTATTTCCAAGGAATTCTAGGACACTGATTTTCTTCAGAGTCCAGACCCAGCAAAAATCTCTGACTAACATTGTGATCAAATGTGCTGAAGCCTGTATTCCAGTGTCTTCCAACAAACTCCAAATGCCAAAAACACCCTGGTTCGATTCAGACTGCCAACAGGTTTCGAAAGTTCGCAAACGGGCTCAGCGTCGGGTATACCAACGACCTTCGGTCCCAACGCTCGAGCCCATCAGAAACTCCGTCCAAATCGAGACACACTTTTAAAATCAGTAAACGTCAGTCCTGGAGAAGCTTCTGCTCCAGGCTGACATGTAAAACTTCCAAGAAAAAAAATGTGGAACATCATTAAAAAAATCAAAGGGAAGAACACCTGTCCCACTGTGAACCATCTCAAGTTTTCTGACTCTTTAATAACAGAGAAAAAAGCAGTTGCTAATCTGCTTGCTTCAGCCATTGAAAAGAATTCCTCCTCTTCTAACAAATCAGCCAGTTTTGTCAAAAACAAAGCCCTTAAAGAAAAATCACCCTGCAACTTTTCGTCAAACAACATGAAGACTACAATCTTCCTTTCACGTTAAATGAACTGAAATCTGCTTTACTTTCCTGCAGCGATTCCTCTCCAGGTATAGATGAAATCCACTATAAACTTTGAAACATCTTCCGCAAAAAGGTCTGAACCCACTGCTACATGTATACAACCATGTGTTTGGGCTACTGGTTTTTTTTCCACCTTCTTGGCGAAAAGCCCTCATTATCCCATTCCCAAACCTGGAAAAGATCTTTCTAACCCATCAAACTACCGTCCCATAGCTTTGACCAGCTGTGTCTGTAAATTGATGGAGAAAATGGTCAATGCTAGACTCATGTAGAAACTGGAAACTGATGGCCTTTTGGCGAAAGAACAGTGTGGTTTCCGCAAACATCGGGCTACAGTTGACCATTTGATTCGTCTGGAATCTACACTTCGGAACGCCTTTTTGAACAAACAGCATACAGTGGCAATTTTCTTTGACTTGGAGAAGGCCTACGATACCACCTGGAAGTCGGGGATACTTCATGATCTCCATGATCTGGGTTTTCGAGGTCATCTTCCACTTTTCATACAAAATTTTTTGGCAGAACGACAGTTTCAGGTCCGGTTGGCACCACTCTCTCCGATGTTCACGAGCAGGAGTTGGGTGTTCCACAGGGGAGCATACTGTCTCCTGCCCTCTTTAGCATCAAGATCAACAACATTGTTAAATCAGTTCAGCAGGGTTCAGACTGCTCATTGTTTGTGGATGATTTGCTGTCTGCGCAACTGGAAGCCTGTAACCCGAGTATCCAGCGCAGGCTCCAGCTTTGCGTGGATAAAATTCATCAGTGGGCGGATGAAAACGGTTTCACCTTTTCTCCTACAAAGACGCAGTGTATTCACTTCCATAATTTCCGTCAGTTTTTTCCAGATCCTGAAATTCAAGTAGGGAAATCTCTTATTCCAGCTGTCAAAGAGGCCAAATTTCTAGGAGTTATTTTTGACCAGAAACTTAAACTTTCTCAGCCACATTAAAAACCTCAAAACTGCTTGCCAGAAAGCACTGAATATTCTGCGGGGTTTTAGCGCACACGGACTGGGGCGCTGATAAGAAAACTTTGCTGCACCTCTACAGAGCCTTGGTCCGTTCCAAACTGGACTACGGTTGTGCTGTGTACGGCTCTGCAAGATCGTCTTACCTCAAACTCTTGGACCCTATCCCCCATCAAGGGCTTCGTCTCTGTCTTGGAGCATTCCGCACCACCCCTGTGTACAGCCTGTACGCAGAGGCGGGTGAACCTTCACTGTCCAAACCGCAGGCTGAAACTGTCTTTGAATTATATATCCAACTGTTCTCGGAACCAGAAAACCCTGCCTATGACTGTGTCTTTGACCCTCCGTTCCAAAGTAAGTTTGAAAACAGCCCTAAATGTATTCCGCCGTTTGGTCTTCGTATGCAGCCTCACGTGCGGAATGCAGGTCTAGACCTAGGAGTTGTGTCAGATTTTTCCAAGTTTCCGGATCAGCCTCCGTGGACCTTTTTCACACCAGAGATTCGTTTCGATCTTGCAGCTTTTCGCAAAGAGTCTACAGGTCTCTGGCGTACAAGGCCTTGTATGCTGACCTCTGTTCCAAATTCCCATCCTATCAAAAAGTTTTCACTCACGGTTCCAAGTCTGAAGATGGAGTGGCCTGTGAAAGCTACTGCCCTGGGGCTCCTTCTCAGATACTGTTGGAACATATACATTCAGATGCTTCTGTCTATTCTGCTGAACTTACTGCTCTGGTTCTGGCGCTGAAGATAATCTCACAATCTACGAAGAGGGACTTTCTGGTTCTGTCGGATTCGCTGTCAGCTTTGGAGGCCATAGCTGGCCGCAACCTTCAGCATCCAGAACTTTTACATTTCTTTGAACTTTTTAGCAAGTTAAAAGCGGATGGTTACAACATTATTCTGGCTTGGGTTCCTGGTCATGTTGGCATCGGCGGGGAACGAAATGGTTGATCGTTTAGCCAAGAACGCCACAAGAGAGAAACTGTCCAACATTTGTATCCCCTGCTCAGATGTGAAACCCAAAATTAACGATTATGTGAGAGACCTCTGGCAGGAGGATTGGAACACACAGACGAGTAACAAACTCTTTCAGATCCGTCCAAACCTTAAGGACTTCCTCCCATCTACGTCGGGTGGTCGTAAAGAGGAAACGGTTCTGTGCCGGCTGCACACTGGCCATTCGTATTTTACCCATTCCTACCTTTTAAAGAGTGAAGAAGCTCCGTGGTGCATTCCATGTCATGTGCCACTCACAATGAAACATGTTCTTTTAGAGTGTTGGGACTTGCACGATGTGAGACACAAACATTTTACAGCAGAGTCCATGAAGATCCTGTTCAGGGATGTCCCGCCTGACGTGATCCTTGAGTTTTTGAGAGAGATTAACATTTTTCATCTGATTTAAGATTTTACGGACGAAAGATTTTTAACGAAGTTTCTGGTGTGTTTCTAGAAGTTGTCATTTAAAGAGATGTGTGAAAGGTTTTGTTGTTTTTTTTAATGACTTGTGAGTTGATTTTAACGTGGTGACAGCCCTGATGTGGCCCTTTGCGGTCGGCTGGGCTATAAGCAACATTATCTTATCTTATCTCTCTCTCTCTCTCTCTCTCTCTCTCTCTCTCTCTCTCTCTCTCTCTCTCTCTCTCTCTCTCCTGTGTAAGTTTTTTTTTTTTCTCTTTCCTTCTCTTTTTCTTACACAACCTGATTTACAGTTGTGCATACATATGTATACACATACACACAGACCCACACAGGCACACACACATGCACACGCACACATACACACACACACACACATACACAACACACACACACACACACACACACACACACACACACACACACACCACACACACACACATACGCCCGCGCTCCCACATATATACACAAAGACACAAAACACACACGCACACACACATGCACATACACACACACACACATACACAAACATTCACTCACACAAACACACACACACACACACACACACACACACACACACACACACACACACACATATGCAAACAATCACACACACTCTTACACACACACACTTACACACACACACACACACACACACACACACACACACACACACACACACACACACACACACACACACACATACACAAACACACACACACACTCACATGCACGCACGCACGCACACACACACTCATGTGCACACACACACATGAGCACAGAATGTGTATAAACACTGTTGCCAGTGTTGTTTTCACTATGTAACAGAAAACTCTGGAGAAAGTAGCTGTGTGTCTTGACTCTAGGGAGCGGGCTCTGCAAACCCAAGTACGTTTGTATTCCTTTGAGGCTGTGCAGTGTGTTTGTGTACAGTTCTGTTCTATGATCTCCACTGTGGAGCGTACGTTTTCACCCACGTCACCTGGTTTCTTTGTCATCAAGATACAGATCAGTCATATATAACACGAAGAAACGGCAGATGCTTGGATCTGTTCACATTAGTCATGAGATTATTATAAATGTTCCTCAGAGGAGATCACTGTAAAGTTACCGTTATGATACAATATCTCGCTATGAAGCAGCGTAATCTTCATTGTGTTGTAAATCAGTAACTAGCTATGAAGTAGTGTACTCTTCATTCTTCTGGTATAGATATTGACATTTCATATTTTGCATGTCCGATGTAAAATTACAAGTAGAGAGGAAGTAACATCTTCAATCCATACCGGCTGTTACTACCCATGGCAGTAAAAATAGTATTTATTCACTCAAACCGACGGAAAGGACGGGCCCCAGTTTGGTTTGACCAAGGTGGAGATCATTGCTGTCCTGGGTGGACTTTCCTTCTTTTGGTCTTGTTCTCCAGAGTGCCTTGTAGTTCTTCACCTGTTTGTGTCTTTGTAGTTCTTTACCTCTTTGTGTCTTTGTAGTTCTTTGCCACTTTGTGTCTTTGTAGTTCTTTACCTCTTTGTGTCTTTGTAGTTCTTTACCACTTTGTGTCTTTGTAGTTCTTTACTTCTTTGTGTCTTTGTAGTTCTTTACCTCTTTGTGTCTTTGTAGTTCTTTACCACTTTGTAGTTCTTTACCACTTTGTGTCTTTGTAGTTCTTTACCTCTTTGTGTCTTTGTAGTTCTTTACCTCTTTGTGTCTTTGTAGTTCTTTACCTCTTTGTGTCTTTGTAGTTATGACTTCTTTTTTTTTAACTTCTACTATGTAGACTAGATGTACTGTCCGATACAGTGGAGTATATTTTACCTGAAACAGAAATGACTGAAATTTTCTTTTTCTGTATTTGAATTTGGTGTTAATCCAATTTCAGGTGAGCCTAAATAATGGTGTTTGAACCAACCAGTCCTTTCATGTTAGCTGAAATTTCACCGCAACTGTTTTGGGGTAAAGAGTACTTGACTGTATTTGTGTAATCATCGTGATTGGTGTATATTGGAACTTTTTTTCCTTCCGTTGAGGAGGTTAGTGGGTTTGTTTGTTTGTCTGTCTGTCAGCAAGGTGATGCAGAAGCCATAGAAGTGATTTTAATCCAACTGGATAGAAAGATTGAATGGGTCATGGAAGAACTCATTGAATGTTTCTACAGATCTGTCTTTAACGGCGGATCCAGCTGTGTTGTTTCACAATTTTTACCATGGTGAGATAGAGTAGTTGGCTCAACATTTGTTCCGAACAGTTTTATCATATCTCCATAATGGGAATAATGAATTAATAAATCTTGTATTCATAACGGTGATACCGCAAAGGTGATAATCATTGCTGAATCATTGCTGTGAGTTGTAATAGTCATCTTTATCATACCATGCATTTAGGATTAAAAAAGAAAGTAATTTAGTCATTTCTATTAAGCTGTGTTTTCGAATGATAAAAGGTAATGGGATTTTTTGTTGTTTGTTTTTTGTTTTGTTTTGTGTGTGTGTGTATGTTGGTGTTTTTTTTCTTTGTTGTTGTTTTGTTTTTGTTTTTTGTATGGGGAAAGGGGAAAATAAAGAGAAACTGTTGGTATTAGCATCAGTTCTTAAGCTTATGACAGTAGTTTAAATCAAAAAAGGATAATGTACAACAAAAGTTTGTGTGTGTGTGTGTGCGCACATGTTTGTAAGTGAGAGAGAGAGAGGGGGGTACATGAGTGTCAGTGTGCTCCTCTTGTTTGTTTTCTTTTTTTTTTCTTTTGAGTGTGTGTGTTTGTTTGTGTGTGTGTGTGTGTGTGTGTGTGTGTGTGTGTGTGTGTGTGTGTGTGTGTTTAAAATCGAGATTACTGTATGTGTGTGTTCATATTGTTTTGTATTATCTAGTTTTTCTTATGTTTGTTTCATTTGAATGTCAGGTGTATTACTTTTGCTCTGTAAGTGTAGGTTTGAACAGAAGAAAATCAGTTGTTATCTTGTTGCAGCAATTGTTCCCTGAAAAGAGAAAACACATTATACCAAGAATGCAATCATTCACTAGCTCTTGTCTTCATGCTACACTCTCATTGGTGTCACTTGAGATGCACACAGTAACCAGGTGTTTTTTTTGTTGGACTTTTATCATAAGATCTATGTAATCTCATTCAAATATACAGGCTCCTGGTGGGTAAAAGATACAGAATTTTCTTCAGTTGAATATCAAGGTATTTTCCAGATCTACAACAGCATTCCCATTGTATGCAAAAAGCAGATTGTGTCTCCCTAGTGGGCATAATCTCACAAGTAGAATGGAGTGAATTTGAAGAGATAACTGTTTTGAGATAAAGATCTTGAGCTAATGAAAAAACACATTGGAACATCTCCATACATTTTATGCTCTCTTTCGCTTTCTCTCTGTCTGTCTGTCTGTCTGTCTCTGTCTGTCTCTCTCTCTCTCTCTCTCTCTCTCTCTCTCTCTCTCTCTCTCTCTCTCTCTCTCTCTCTCTCTCTCTCTCTCTCTCTCTCTCTCTCTCTCTCTCTCTACCTTTCATGAGTTATATTTTTTCCAGAAGTCCTCGCAGTCAACAGGCGTGTCACTGAATGATCTGAAGCGATTAGAGTCAAGTGAGTGAGTTTTAGCACTAGCTTTCCTCTAACTGGCTTTTCTCTTTACTGGCTGAGTCTGTTAGCCCTCATTTCCATTTGTATAACCCATGGCTGAAAAGTAATAATATCATTACATCCATACCTGATAAAATGGGTTTATTTCTGTCGTACTGAAAATTAAATGAAGAAAGCCACTCATAGTGAAAAGTCTTCAAGTTTTATAAATTATGACATGTTTGCATGCACACATACACTTATAAATGCTCAGGTGTATATGCTTACAATTAGATTTGTATGTGTACTCACACACAAACACACACACATGCAAGCATGCTTGCATGCACACACACACGTGAGCTTATGGCTCTTTTTATGACAGACATAGCTAAGCTGAGTTTTATTTCAAACTGCCAACCATGCAGGTAATGGACAAAGAAAAGAAGATGCTTGAGTCATAGTTTATCAACTGGACTGTAGCCAGGCCTGAGTGTGCTATGGGCTCAAATAGAAAGACAGGGCCCATAACATTGACTTTCATCCACTTTAGGGATATACCTGTGAGAGTTCTCAAATTTTCTGGCCTGCACTGCATGTTTATATATCTGACAGCCATGTTGACCTTGACCATAGGTAAATAATGAGAGGAAGTGTTGAGTACGGCACTCTCATGTTGTCTCAGTCAAGAATGGAACTTTGCGGCATCATTTTCAGTCTTCTAATCCTTGTTGATGATTATAAATCACAATGGCAACAACAACAAAAAGTTTCATATTTGTGGTTATCGCACTTGCTCTTATGGCACCTAAGCTTTGATGTCCTATCCATCTCAATGCCCGGATGAATTCAGGTAAATCATCGCTGTCAACAACTTCAGGTTGACCTTGACCCTTGGTAAATCATGAGAGGAAGCGTCTCCATCTCCATGCCCAGGGTCAATTCAGGTAAATCATCGCTGTCAACAACTTCAGGGGAACTGTTACTGGATAGAAATGATCACATCGTCTGGAATTGAACACTCATGTTTCCTGGCTCCAAAACAGAGCAGTTACTTTCATTATGTTCGATCACAACATAAACCTTTTGAACACCATCGAAGATAGTGGGCAACAGTGTAGTGTCTCCTCTGGTGGGTTTTCTTGTGGCAGGCTCACACTGACTGCTCTTTGTGGACTGCCATTGTTGGGGCTGTGATAGGAATCTAGGTAAAACAGTGTTCAGTGTGGCTGGAATGTACAGTGTGGGAGTAAGATCATGGATGGAATGTACAGTGTGGAAGTAAGGTCATGGATGGAATGTACAATGTGGGAGTAAGGTCATGGATGGAATGTACAGTGTGGGAGTAAGGTCATGGATGGAATGTACAGTGTGGGAGTAAGGTCATGGATGGAATGTACAGTGTGGGAGTAGGACCATGGATGGAATGTACAGTGTGGGAGTAAGGTCATGGATGGAATGTACAGTGTGGGAGTAGGACCATGGATGGAATGTACAATGTGGGAGTCAGGTCATGGATGGAATGTACAGTGTGGGAGTAAGGTCATGGGTGGAATGTACAGTGTGGGAGTAAGGTCATGGATGGAATGTACAGTGTGGGAGTAAGGTCATGGATGGAATGTACAGTGTGGGAGTAAGGTCATGGATGGAATGTACAGTGTGGGAGTAGGACCATGGATGGAATGTACAGTGTGGGAGTAAGGTCATGGATGGAATGTACAGTGTGGGAGTAAGGTCATGGGTGGAATGTACATTGTGGGAGTAGGACCATGGATGGAATGTACATTGTGGGAGTAGGATCATGGATGGAATGTACATTGTGGGAGTAGGACCATGGATGGAGTGTACATTGTGGGAGTAGGATCATGGATGGAATGTACAGTGTGGGAGTAAAGTCATGGATGGAATGTACAGTGTGGGAGTAAGGCCATGGATGGAATGTACAGTGTGGGAGTAAGATCATGGGTGGAATATACAGTGTTGGAGTAAGGTCATGGATGGAATGTACAGTGTGGGAGTAGGACCATGGATGGAATGTACAGTGTGGAAGTATGGTCATGGATGGGATGTACAATGTGGGAGTAAGATCATGGGTGGAATGTACAGTGTGGGAGTAGGACCATGGATGGAATGTACAGTGTGGGAGTAAGATCATGGATGGAATGTACAGTGTGGGAGTAAGATCATGGATGGAATGTACAGTGTGGGAGTAAGGCCATGGATGGGATGTACAGTGTGGGAGTAAGATCATGGATGGAATGTACAGTGTGGGAGTAAGGTCATGGGTGGAATGTACAGTGTGGGAGTAGGACCATGGATGGAATGTACAGTGTGGGAGTAAGATCATGGATGGAATGTACAGTGTGGGAGTAAGGTCATGGATGGAATGTACAGTGTGGGAGTAGGACCATGGATGGAATGTACAGTGTGGGAGTAAGGCCATGGATGGAATGTACAGTGTGGGAGTAAGGTCATGGGTGGAATGTACAGTGTGGGAGTAGGGTCATGGATGGAATGTACAATGTGGGAGTAAGGTCATGGATGGAATGTACAGTGTGTGAGTAGGGTCATGGATGGAATGTACAATGTGGGAGTAAGGTCATGGGTGGAATGTACAGTGTGGGAGTAGGACCATGGATGGAATGTACAATGTGGGAGTAAGGTCATGGATGGAATGTACAATGTGGGAGTAAGGTCATGGATGGAATGTACAGTGTGGGAGTAGGACCATGGATGGAATGTACAGTGTGGGAGTAGGACCATGGATGGAATGTACAGTGTGGGAGTAGGACCATGGATGGAATGTACAGTGTGGGAGTAGGACCATGGATGGAATGTACAGTGTGGGAGTAAGGTCATGGATGGAATGTACAGTGTGGAGTAAGGTCATGGATGGAATGTACAGTGTGGGAGTAAGGTTGTCACGACCGACCCCTGGAGGTCTGCCTGACAGGATCGGTTTAGATGGGAGTGAAGGGAGTGACTGAACTCACACGCCCCGCAAGAGACCACACAAGAAAGATTACGATACAACACCTATTTATTCACACCAACACATATAGTCTCAAATAAGCATTCCAACACACACAACATGCACAATCACAATCAAGCATTTCAACACACACGACATACATACAATCAAGCATTTCAACACACACGACATACCCATAATCACAAACAAGCATTTCAACGCACACAACATAACCATAATCATAAATAAGGATTTCCAGCACACATTCCCTTCCGTGCTTCGTGTGGTTCCCCACACCCCTGCCTCTCCAAAGTCCACTGTGAGCACCGAGTCGCATCAGGTGCCCCAAACCGGGTCGGTTCTTGAACAAAGTGTCTTTCAATGCCGACACCATTGACACACACACACCCAAATCGCACGACACAGAGCGAACCACACTGGCGACATGGGCCGTAGGAAGTCCGAGGACCGCGGAGAACACGTCCCGTGGGACGAGGCATTGTCGCTGAAGGTCCCGGACAGGGGCCAGGATCCTCCAGCAAAGTCCACGTGCTTCACAACCAGTGCGTGGCCCCAACAGCGCAAGCTTCGGGTGAATCCCCTCCGGGAAGAGAAGACAGGGAAGGAACTGGAAGGAAAGAAGGAAGGGTACTGGAACCCCGCAGTCAGTACGGTCTGGCATATGCTGTTAAATCCTAACAGCCCCTCGCATGATGGGCGAGGGGAGGTTTGCTGAATAACTCAACAGCACCAGCTCAACACAGACCTGAGCATAACACAGTAAACAAACCAACCGAGGAATGTTCGCTAAAGGTCTCCTCACACGAAGCAGGTAAGAGATTACATTCACAGGTTAAACACACGAATAGCCAATTATATCTTCATCCTTCCCTCACTCACGTTCAACATTTTCCTTTCTTAGGAACTGAACTAATACAGCAACCATTGCTTTATAACTGCCACCACATTTGCAAATAATTCAATGGCACAATTATCCCCACATTTTATAGCAACATTTCAAAATGACACAATTCTCCAACCACGCATCCAAACGATTAATCATGCGTACGCACGCTCGCAAACATAAAACTCGTTCCCCTTGCACACACAAACAGACGGTGGCCGAAGAATAAGAGACCGGTGATTGTGACAGGGGCGGACGAGCGAGACCAAGCAAGTACCAACCCTGAATCACCAGGTTCTCCCCCCCGACTACCGCATCACCAGATGCATAAAAAGAATAAAGAATTTTGGATATAATTTTGACTGGCCAGGTTAAAGATTGAATTAACCAGAGAAAAGTGGTCTCAACCAATATTTCTTTTATAATTTTGAAAACAAAAGGAAATTGCGCAAAAGAGAAGAATTAGCCGGCTAACAACAAAAAAACAACAACAAACAAACCACGAAACTGATGCTTACCAGCTACCCGTGGGTGACCCAGAAGTGGCGGGTCAAGCGACTCTCTGCCCTCTGTCCAGTCGAGAGGACAGCAGCGCAGATGCGGAAAAGAGATGATGTGATGTCCCTCCCCTACAGGCCGACTGTAGGAATGAAGGTACCGACCGTACCTTCGACGAAGTGGTTGAGAACCAGAACCGGAGCAGGCGCTCCCAGGGACATCTTCCGCTCGAGTGAAGAGAAAACCTGCCTAACCGATGGCGGCCAACATGCCACCCTACGTCACAGTGAGAATACCTCAAGCCTAAGAGGAATGCAGCACGTGCGGCAGGTAAAAAGACAGGTGAGAGGCCGATAGAGACAGCCAGTTCAAGCGAAAGGTACCAGCCACCCGTGAACCTGCAGGATGAATTGCACGGGCAGTGGAATTAGAGAGAGAGAGAGAAAGTAAACCTAACCTGAGCTGAACGACATTAAGGTGCAAACACACCACAAGCCACATTAAGGGACGGATACACGACAACAGCAACGACAATAAATAAATGAATAATTCCCCCACCCTAGATGGGTCAATCGTCATAGGCCTCGTGACAAACTCGTGACAAAGGTCATGGATGGAATGTACAGTGTGGGAGTAAGGTCATGGGTGGAATGTACAGTGTGGAAGTAAGGTCATGGATGGAATGTACAATGTGGGAGTAAGGTCGTGGATGGAATGTACAATGTGGGAGTAAGGTCATGGGTGGAATGTACAGTGTGGAAGTAAGGTCATGGATGGAATGTACAGTGTGGGAGTCAGGTCATGGATGGAATGTACAGTGTGGGAGTAGGACCATGGATGGAATGTACAATGTGGGAGTAAGGTCATGGATGGAATGTACAGTGTGGGAGTAAGGTCATGGATGGAATGTACAGTGTGGGAGTAAGGTCATGGATGGAATGTACAGTGTGGGAGTATTGCACAGAAGAGCATGCAAGGAGTGATGCTCATTGTGTGGTAGATGTATCATAGATTTTTCATTCCTTGAAATACAAACGTGATTTTAGGTAAGTTAACCTGTTGAACATTTTTTATCAAAATACAGAGTCAATCTGTCTCTGCTTAGGCCTGTCTGATGTGAGATGACAACATAATAATCATACTCAACAAACTGGCGATAAAATGTGGTGAACCTCTGCAAATAAATGATGGGGAGTAGAGTAGAGCAGAGTGCAGGTGCTCTAACTGAAAGAAGTTTATAGTGTGCAATTGGCTGGACATGTTGACATGTTTCATGACCAAGGTGAGACTGACATTGTGTTGACTCTATCAATGGCACAAGTTCAGCCAAGCTGATCCAAAGACTGACTTGTATGAAGTGTTGTGTCAAGTCCACCAGATGATGACTGTCTTGCCATTGCCAATGTCAGTAGTCTGTTGTGACAGTACTCCCAGCTGAAGTGAACCCAAGGGCTCTCCAACTTCAGTTGCATCTCTTTTACTTTCAAAGTGGTTCATTTATCACATGTTCAGAATGGATTTTCTCAGTATGTCTGACCAGATTATCTAGGACCTCTTCTGTTGTCTTTCTCTGCATGGCTGAGATGTGTTAAGATTTGTGTTTATCTATCTGCTTTGATGTGTTCTTTCCCATATTATAGAGATGTGTTAAAATTGGTGTTTATCTGTCTTTCCATGATGTGTTCTTTCCCTTTTTATAGAGATGTGGTAAATTTGTGTTTACCTATCTTGCCTTGATGTGTTCTTTCCCATTTTATAGAGATGTGGTAAATTTGCGTTTACATATCTTGCCTTGATGTGTTCTTTCCCTTTTTATAGAGATGTGTTAAATTTGTGTTTATCTATCTTGCCTTTGTGTGTTCTTTCCCCTTTTATAGAGATGTGTTAAAATTTGTGCTTGTCTATATTGCCTTGATGTGTTCTTTCCCTTTTGATAGAGATGTGTTAAATGTGTTTATCTATATTTATAGAGATGTGTTAAAATTTGTGCTTGTCTATATATTGCCTTGATGTGTTCTTTCCCTTTTGATAGAGATGTGTTAAATGTGTTTATCTATCTTGCTTTGATGTGTTATTTCCCTATTTATAGAGATGTGTTAAATGTGTTTATCAATCTTGCTTTGATGTGTTCTTTCCCTTTTTATAGAGATGTGTTAAAATGTGTTTATCTATCTTGCCTTGATGTGTTCTTTCCCTTTTTATAGAGATGTGTTAAATGTGTTTATATATCTTGCTTTGATGTGTTCTTTCCCTTTTTATAGAGATGTTGTAAAGATTGTGTTTACCTGTCTTGCCTTGATGTGTTCTTTCCCTTTTTATAGAGATGTGTTGAAATGTGTTTCCCTATCTTGCCTTGATGTGTTCTTTCCCTTTTTATAGAGATGTGTTGAAATGTGTTTCCCTATCTTGCCTTGATGTGTTCTTTCCCTTTTTATAGAGATGTGTTGAAATGTGTTTCCCTATCTTGCTTTGATGTGTTCTTTCCCTTTTTATAGAGATGTGTTGAAATGTGTTTCCCTATCTTGCCTTGATGTGTTCTTTCCCTTTTTATAGAGATGTGTTAGAAATGTGTTTACCCATCTGTCTTGATGTGTTCTTTCCCTTTTATAGAGATGTGTTAGAAATGTGTTTCCCAATCTTGCCTTGATGTGTTATTTCCCTTTTTATAGAGATGTGTTTACCCATCTGTCTTGATGTATTTTTTCCCTTTTCATTCAGAGAGTGATTTTTAAGTCTTGTTTATTCCTGTATTTCTGTGCAAATTGTGATTTTTTTTTTTAAAGCTTTCCAGAGTATCCTTGGTAACAGTAGGAATGACTTCCCATTGGACGTGTCGATGGCGCAAGTTCAGTATCAGCAGTTGTTAAGTCACCAGTGAGTACATGTTCTTGGATGTTCTCAAGAGATTATGACTCTAGTTAATCAGGTATTGAAACATTGAGCTTTGCTGAAAGATCAAACAAAAAACTAAAACTTTATTCTTCACATGTTATCACAATGGAATTAGTTTTGGCATTGTTTGCAGAGTTTTTTTCTCAATTTATCAATCAATTTTGAAGTAATTTTCCAAAACACACATCATGAGAGTCATTCATACACATACACACGCATGCATGCACACACACGCGCACACCGTTCCAGATTCTCGAATGTCTGTCTGTCATTACCTTTCATCCATTTCTGTGGAGTTTTTCTCCAGGTCTGTCCCCTCTACCTCTCCCAGTCAGTCTCTCCACTCCCACACACACATCAACCAAGAACATGATCTTTTGAACAGAAAGCAACAAAGTGTTCATAAACTGAACATGCATCTAGCATCTTATTGCTGCACTTGTCCCTCCACACTACCATGGCTGTGTCCTGTTCACATGCTTGTGGCAGTACCGTCCATCTTTCCTGTCAGAAGGCTGGAGACATCGTTGGCAGGTATTTCATTTCTGTCTGCTACAAAGAGATTTGTCATTTGTATTCATTCCATTTCCACCTGTTTACCTGCCAGGGACCTACTTTTGTACATGCTTCTCCTGTTGTTGAATGGTTTATAGTTTCTCTTTGAAGCACAGAAATGCACTCACACATGCATGAATATATGTACCCATGCATGCATGCTTACAACACACAACACACACACACCACACACACACACACACACACACACACACACACACACACACACACACACACAAATAAATTCATGCATGCATGCATGCACACAGACACATGCATGCATGAACACATGCACACACACACACACATACACTCACACACACACACACACACACACACACACACACACACACACACACACACACACACACTCACACACATGTACTCACACACACATGCGCGCGCACACACACATGTACACACACACACACACTCACACACACACACACACACACACTCACACACACACACACGCACGCACGCACGCCGCGCGCGCACGCGCACACACACACTCACACACACAAGTGTATGCACAAACACTAATACACACACACACACACACACACACACACACACACACACACACACACACACACACACACACACACACACACACATAAATGCACACACACATACAGACACACACACACACACACACACACACACAATCACACACACAATATCACACATAATTACACATCAAAACACACACAGGGACAATACCTTTAGAAACAAATCCTTGTTTTCCAGGGACGACTTGCAATGCAAGAATCAGGAGGAAAGAGCTGAAGAATCAGGTAAGGACAGGCGAATAGTCTTCACACTATCTCCAGCGTATTTAGTAAATTTAATGAGACTTACCTGTAAGTTGGGGTTAACTTCGAATTGTTTAGAGTGTAGTGATTGGAATGAGCAAGTACGTGAGATGTGATGCACATGTATGTAGCCAGTATTTAGACATGAATGACCTGTAAAATAAATTTAACTG
Organism: Conus ventricosus; assembly: GCA_018398815.1. Taxonomy (NCBI): domain Eukaryota; kingdom Metazoa; phylum Mollusca; class Gastropoda; order Neogastropoda; family Conidae; genus Conus; species Conus ventricosus. The sequence continues at coordinate 100,333,013 of CM031605.1, forward strand.
GCAATAACTGGGACGGTAAGCAAGAATCATCCAGAGCCAAGATGAGAGGGCACGTAATTGCTCATTCCCATCACTAGACTCTAAATAATTCCAATTTAACCACAACTTACAGGTAAGTCTCATTAAATTTACTAATTATTAATCATCTAGCAATTGGTCATTCACAATGACATGAGACTTCAGAGTTAGAGGTCATGAGTACTGAATCAGTCATAAAAGTAATATAAATAAGTTGACAGATTTTGTCTACATTTAATTACACAAGAACTGCAAAGTTTCTGGCAATCCGAAAACAATTTGTAATTTGGCATGCAATCACTTTCAATCAGTCACAGGGTCAAACTGTACCATGAAGTATCAGTCACTGGGTCAAAACTGGACCCTGCAGCATTCCTACTTTTTAGTTACAAAACTATCTAGAACTGATTGCCCCAAAGATTTTTGAAGCACAGGTTTGCAGTAGAACTTGGTAAAAGTGGTCTGTCTAGACCACCCAACCGCTCTCATTGTGCAGTCAATAGGCACATCTCTGCTGAATGCTGCTGAAGTGCTAGCTGCTCTGGTGCTGTGAGCTGAAAATGGCTGATATCCACCCCGGCTAACTTCAAAGCAGTTTTAATCCACCTGGATATAGTGTCTCTGGAGACTTCACTGTGGGGTTTGACAAATGAAATGAAGAGTTGTTTCCCTTTCCTCAGAGTGTCACTTTCAAATATTAAGGTGGGTAACAATACACAAGTTTTTATTTACTCTAGTTCTAACGGTTGCACATGTGATCCTGATTTAGTCTGCTTCAACACAGCACTAAACACTAAGACCAAAAAAATGTCGTCTTTAAATCTTACAACATCACTTTTAATGTGTGGATGGTTTGACCCTCTGACCAGACAGCAGGGCTAACAGCGTAACCAGTCTTAGCGTCAACTGCTTAAGAGTCATCTTTCCTATGTCCAGCCAGCCAGCTAAGTATTGTAGTACATCATCCACATCCCATGTATCATGATATTTTGGAATGGAGGGTCCTTTCTTGAAACACCAGTTTCACTAGGCGACACACTAATGGGTGACTGCCTACTGCCTCGGTGCCTGGCCTGTGTACTGTACTGTGACTAGCCCCAGAAGCATACATTTCTGCCAGAAAATTCATTACATGGACATAAGTTGGTGTTTTTATTCCCTTGCTATCTACAAAAGTTTTCCACCTTCTTATGTAAGAGTCATATGCTTTCTGGGTAGAGTTTCTCCAAGAGCTCATAACCAAATCAGCAGCCCCATGCTTAGACCAGAGCTGGTTAAAGAACACCTGAGATCCTGCAAACTAGCAGGTGAAGCCCTTCTGTTGAATCAGGCGATGGACTGCATCTGGGTGGCTGGGGAGATGCAACAGGTTTCTTTCTGCAGGTCAGACGCACTGTCTCTGCAGTCATCAGTTGCAACAGTACTGGATACCACGGCTGAGTTGGCCAGTCTGTGACCACCAGCACACCTGAACTCTGATCCCTCTGCTCCTTCTGGAGGAATCGGGTGACAACGCTGAAAGGAGGAAAAGCATAGAAATTTATGTCTCTCCAAGTTACACTGAAAGCATCAATAGCTTCTGCATCTGGATCTGGCCTGAAAGAGATGAATCTTTTCATTTGCGCATTCAGCCTAGAAGCAAACAAATCTATGTCAGGTGCTGCATTCAGCTGTCTAAGAGCAGCTTGCAGAAGGTCATTGTTCAGCTTCCATTCAGTGTCCACATTTACCTTCCTGGATTCTGCATCAGCCACCACATTGTCCACTCCTGGTATGTGGGCTGCACTGACAAAGATATTATGTTCAATGCACCAAGACCAGATTTGAAATGTTAAATCGTTACAGGAGTCAGAGTGAGATGTACCCATGCGGTTTAAGCATGCAGTTGCGCAATGGCTGTGGTATTATCCAGCATGAGCCTCACATGTTTCCCTTGAAGCTGCATCTGAAAAGATTTCAAGGCAAAAAATGCGACTTTCAATTCCTTGTGATTTTTCTGCTGGTGACCACACTCCTCCTGAAGAGACTTCTGCACACACACAGCCCCAGCCATGAAGGCTTTCATCAGAATGGATCACAATGTCTGCATCTCTGCAACAGACATCATTGAAAGCATCAGAAATATTGTCAATCCATGTCAACTCCTTTTTTCCAGCTTTGGATATCTTGATCACCTGGTCAAAATGTCCTTTGCTTTTCTTCAGGGCTCTACACTTACTTTTTCCAACTGCCTGTAATGCAGGGGCCCAAATTTAACAGCAGGAAAGCTGGCCACCATTAACCCAATGACTTTTGCCAAATCTCTTATGGATATCTCAGCTGCCTTCAGCAGGTTCTTACAGCTTAGAAGCATTTTCTCTTTTCTCTTTGAGGTCAAAGTGACCATCATTGAGACTGAGTCAGTGATTACTCTTAAATACTGAATCACAGTAGTTGGTTGAAAAACTGACTTTGTGGGATGTACAATGAATCCAATGAATCCTAGTTTATGTAATGTGTCCAGTGTGTCCACAACATTTTCCTGGCACTGTCTCTTTGAAATGCCCATAAGCGAGGAGTCATCCAAGAAAGCTGTTGAGATATTTCCTTTCAATCTCAAGGTAGCAAAAACTGGCTTCTTTATTTTTGTGAACAAACGTGGTGCCAAATCCAATCCATTTGGGAGCGCACTGTATTCAAAAATTTTTCCTTTCCATTCAAATCTCAGCAGCTTTCTGTGTTCCTTGCAAATGGGTACAGAGTAGTAAGCATCTTTCAAGTCCAGTGATGCCATATAGCAGTTTTTGCTAACCAAAGCTAAGGCCGTAGCCAAAGTGTCCATCTTAAAATGGTGATATGTTATTTCTTCATCTAGACTTTTTAGGTTTAGGATCATTCTCAGTGATCCATCTTTTTTCTGCTTAGTGAAGATTGGTGATAAAACTTCTCCAGGAGTGTGCTCACACTCTGTTATAACTTTTTCCTAAGCAATTTGTCAATTTCTTCATCAGTAACAGCTATTTCTGCAGCATTCATTCTGAATGAATATGAGGATGGACATGACAAAGTAGGTTAATCTCCCAGATTACAGTCAGTCTCAATTTCAGCACCAGTCACTGATTTTAGGATGTTGGGATCTGATGTCAGCTTAACCCAATTTTCTGTAAATTTAGCCAATCTTCCTGCTTCAAACTCTTCTGCTTCCAGTGTCAGCAACTGAACGATGCCATTTAACTGTGCATCAAAACCACTTACCTCAGTTACTGAGACTGAGAGAAGCTGTTCCTCTGGTTGTTGCGCCCTTTGGGAAAGCTGTTGTAGCACTGTCCTTGTGCCTGTGGTTTTGGGTACTGATAGCCCCCACGTCTGGCTGGGAAATGCTTGTTCGAGACTGCTCCTAAAAAGACCCTTTCCTGTTGCCCCCATTTCCGTTATACTGGAAGCGACTAAATTTGGGGTTGTTTCCCTTTTTCCCCGCAGACAAGGCCTTGTAGCCTATTTTGTCCATTTCGTTTATATCTTTGAGTGTGGATGCAAGATTGTCGCCAAACAAATGTTCCGTAACGTCAATCGTTTCGTCACACAAGTGCGGGTTGACCGGTGGACACATCGCTCGACGGCGGAACATAGATAGCTCATGTGTGGCGTGTCCTAGCAACGCAGTTGCATCTGTGCAGTTCCGTATTACTTTAGCATTTTGTCGCGAAGCCTCGTTCTGGTCTGCCATGTGGGCAGTTGCGGTTGTTGCCTTGATAATGGTGCGCTGAGCGTGTGCGATCTTCAGATCCGATTTGCGTTGATCTGTTGAAAGTTTGGACCACACCTCCTTGTCTACCAATGGCACAACTAATTTTGCACAATTTTCCGGTCGATTGTGAGCCTCAAATTTCTCCTTCTGGACCTTTCCACTCAACTTTCGGCTAAAACACCTGTTCACTATTGTTGCCAAACCATCACTGACCTTTGAACCTAGCATTTCTTTTCCACTGAGCTATTGTTCAATTTCATCGAACAACTGAGCGTTGTCCTTCTTAGTGGTGCTAGAGGTGGAACTACACGCATTTCCCTCAATCAGTGCCTTTTCACACTGCTGTAGGTCTAGCTCTTCTTGATCCTCTTGTAGGACAAGAACATTGTGTTCATCATATTCCACGTCAGAATCGTTTCGGCTCATGTCTCCGGCATCGAGTTTACGTTTTAAGGAAGTTCTCAAAAGCGTTTCAAATTCATCGAACCTCTTTTGCCATTTCACATCCAAACTTTGAGTAACATCTTGAAGCCTGTCCTCAAATTTTTCTTCCAGTTTAGAATCTTTCAAGTCCTTAACTTCAATGGCTGGCCTTTCATCTTGATCATGTGAGGCCATGATGCCAGACTTGGTACCGGTACCAGGCTGAAAGCCAGCAATTACGATATTGTTGATCTGAGAAGCAACACGAAATCTGGCTGATAAAAAGTCACTGAAAGGACCCAGCCTTGTTATCTTTAACTAATAAAGTTAAAGAAGAATAAAAAAGGAATGGACTGACCTTGTGAAACGGTGATTTTCCTTTTGGCAGAAAAAGCATGTGTCTTGTCTCTGGCATGATGCAAGCATCACTGGCTAGATGTGCGCGCATCATATCTCATGTCATTGTGAATGACCAATCGCTAGATGATTGATAACTATGAATTGTCTGATTTTGTCTGTATGAATGTAGTCACCAGTTCTGTGAATGGGACACTGCACTCAGTGCTGTCAGCTCAGTTCTGTGAATGGGACACTGCACTCAGTGCTGTCAGCTCAGTTCTGTGAATGGGACACTGCACTCAGTGCTGTCAGCTCAGTTCTGTGAATGGGACACTGCACTCAGTGCTGTCAGCTCAGTGAGGGGGAAAAAAGCGGTCATGACAGAGTGTGCCCACAGACACAATGAACATTCCGCTTCTAAGTAAAGTAGCTGTAGGACCATCAGGGATTGGCTGAATGACCAGTAGCTGTAAGACCGTCAGGGATTGGCTGAATGACCAGTAGCTGTAAGACTGTCAGGGATTGGCTGAATGACCAGCAGTTGTAAGACTGTCAGGGATTGGCTGAATGACCAATAGCTGTAAGACTGTCAGGGATTGGCTGAATGACCAGTAGCTGTAAGGCTGTCAGGAATTGGCTGAATGACCAGTAGCTGTAAGGCTGTCAGGGATTGGCTGAATGACCAGTAGCTGTAAGGCTGTCAGGGATTGACTGAATGACCAGTAGCTGTAAGGCTATCAGGGATTGGCTGAATGACCAATAGCTGTAAGGCTGTCAGGGATTGGATGAATGACCAATAGCTGTAAGACTGTCAGGGATTGGCTGAATGACCAATAGCTGTAAGGCTGTCAGGGATTGACTGAATGACCAGTAGCTGTAAGACTGTCAGGGATTGGCTGAATGACCAGTAGCTGTAAGACTGTCAGGGATTGGCTGAATGACCAGTAGCTGTAAGACTGTCAGGGATTGGCTGAATGACCAATAGCTGTAAGACTGTCAGGGATTGGCTGAATGACCAGTAGCTGTAAGGCTGTCAGGGATTGGCTGAATGACCAGTAGCTGTAAGGCTGTCATGGATTGGCTGAATGACCAATAGCTGTAAGGCTGTCAGGGATTGGCTGAATGACCAGTAGCTGTAAGGCTGTCATGGATTGGCTGAATGACCAATAGCTGTAAGGCTATCAGGGATTGGCTGAATGACCAATAGCTGTAAGGCTGTCAGGGATTGGCTGAATGACCAGTCGCTGTAAGTTAGCCAACCTGAAACCCTTCAGTTGAAAGTCGCTTCACTCTCTTCATGCTCTTGGATTGTGTGTTTCTGTATGCTTTTAGACCCTTTCACGCTTTTTTGGAACATCTTTGTTTTCTCCTTTGTATCTCAGTATGTGACCTCCCCTGCTTTGGACTTTACATCAAATCCTGTGAGGATCAACACTGTTCATGTATGTGACCTACCTTGCTTCATGCTTTACTAGAAATCCTGTGAGCATCAACACTGTTCATGTATGTGACCTACAAGGATCATCACTGTTCATGTATGTGACCTACCTTGCTTCATGCTTTACTGGAAATCCTGTGAGGATCAACACTGTTCATGTATGTGACCTACCTTGCTTCATGCTTTACAGAAGAACATGTGAGGATCATCACTGTTCATGTATGTGACCTACAAGAATCATCACTGTTCATGTATGTGACCTACCTTGCTTCATGCTTTACTGGAAATCCTGTGAGGATCAACACTGTTCATGTATGTGACCTACCTTGCTTCATGCTTTACAGGAGAACATGTGAGGATCATCACTGTTCATGTATGTGACCTACAAGGATCATCACTGTTCATGTATGTGACCTACCTTGCTTCATGCTTTACTGGAAATCCTGTGAGGATCAACACTGTTCATGTATGTGACCTACCTTGCTTCATGCTTTACAGGAGAACATGTGAGGATCATCACTGTTCATGTATGTGACCTGCAAGGATCATCACTGTTCATGTATGTGACCTGCAAGGATCATCACTGTTCATGTATGTGACCTACAAGGATCATCACTGTTCATGTATGTGACCTGCAAGGATCATCACTGTTCATGTATGTGACCTACAAGGATCATCACTGTTCATGTATGTGACCTACAAGGATCATCACTGTTCATGTATGTGACCTACAAGGATCATCACTGTTCATGTATGTGACCTACAAGGATCATCACTGTTCATGTATGTGACCTACAAGGATCATCACTGTTCATGTATGTGACCTACAAGGATCATCACTGTTCATGTATGTGACCTATAAGGATCATCACTGTTCATGTATGTGACCTACAAGGATCATCACTGTTCATGTATGTGACCTATAAGGATCATCACTGTTCATGTATGTGACCTATAAGGATCATCACTGTTCATGTATGTGACCTATAAGTATCATCACTGTTCATGTATGTGACCTACAAGGATCATCACTGTTCATGTATGTGACCTATAAGGATCATCACTGTTCATGTATGTGACCTACAAGGATCATCACTGTTCATGTATGTGACCTATAAGGATCATCACTGTTCATGTATGTGACCTACAAGGATCATCACTGTTCATGTATGTGACCTATAAGGATCATCACTGTTCATGTATGTGACCTATAAGGATCATCACTGTTCATGTATGTGACCTACAAGGATCATCACTGTTCATGTATGTGACCAATAAGGATCATCACTGTTCATGTATGTGACCTACAAGGATCATCACTGTTCATGTATGTGACCTATAAGGATCATCACTGTTCATGTATGTGACCTACAAGGATCATCACTGTTCATGTATGTGACCTATAAGGATCATCACTGTTCATGTATGTGACCTACAAGGATCATCACTGTTCATGTATGTGACCTATAAGGATCATCACTGTTCATGTATGTGACCTACAAGGATCATCACTGTTCATGTATGTGACCTACAAGGATCATCACTGTTCATGTATGTGACCTACAAGGATCATCACTGTTCATGTATGTGACCTATAAGGATCATCACTGTTCATGTATGTGACCTATAAGGATCATCACTGTTCATGTGTGTGACCTACAAGGATCATCACTGTTCATGTATGTCAGAGCTTACTCTAGAGCGCGGGATTTGTACAATCCCCTGAAAATCTGTTCCTTCCCGCAATTATGGAGTCTTAACGCGGGCAGACTCCCGCACAGTTGCAGGACTGCCCGCCCTGTTCACTGATCGTTTTTTATATGAGGGGGGGACTGCCCCCTTTTTGAAAAATCCTAGATTAAGCTCTGTATGTGACCTACAAGGATCATCACTGTTCATGTATGTGACCTACAAGGATCATCACTGTTCATGTATGTGACCTACAAGGATCATCACTGTTCATGTATGTGACCCTGGTTGCTGCTGTGTGTGTCAGCCAGAGGCAGCTTGCTGCCCCGCCCTTTGCCAGTGCTGGGCATGACTCTGCTCACGGTGCGAGTCGACCAGATCGGACTGAAAGACGCCTCCCAGTTCATCGATCCCTTTATCACCGTGTCTGTCAAAGGTGATGCTAGTCCTTTGCCTGAGGTGTTACTGGGTTATCAGTGGGTGGATGAGTGGATTGTCTGACAGGAAATCATAAACACTAGATCATTGACTACACACTGTCACTGAAAACAGAAAACAACAAACAACAACAACAAAAACAAGATGCAAAGCATATAAACGTACTCCCAGTTTATCCTGAATACGCGTGAGATATTCCATAAAGAGGAAAAACCGTCTTGGGCTGGTGTAACCATTAGTAATGGCTATTCTGGTAAACATCGGCCATCGTCTGTGACCTAAAATGAACATACTTACAAATTTTCAGAAAGATCGCCCAAGAACTTTCTCAGATTTTCCATAAAGAAGAAAACCATTATATTGCCATTAGTAACGGCTGTAATGGTAAACTAAAACATCGGGCATCATCCGTGACCCATAGTGAACATACCTACAAATTTTCAGAAAGATCAGCCAAGTACTTTTTGAGATTCTATAAAGAAGAAAAACCGTCACAGGCTGTTACAGCCGTTAGTAACGGCTATGACGGGGTAAACTAAAACATCAGGCATCATCCGTGACCCATAATGAACGTACCTGCTAATTTTCACAAAGATCTGCCAAGTACTTTTGGAGATATTCCATGGAGAAGAAAAAGCGTAACAGGCCGTTACAGCCGTTAGTAACGGCTGTAACGGTAAACTAAAACATCAGGCATCATCCGTGACCCATAATGAAAATACAAATTTTCAGAAAGATCGGCCGAGTGCTTTCTGAGATATTCTATAAAGAAGAAAAAGCATTACAGGCTGTTACAGCCATTAATAACGGTAAACTAAAACATCAGGCATCATCCGTGACGCATAATGAACATACCTACAAATTTTCAGAAAAATCGGCCAAGTACTTTTTGAGATATTCTATAAAGAAGAAAAATCATTACAGCCGTTAGTAGCGGCTGTAACGGTAAACTAAAACATCAGGCATCATCCGTGACCCATAATGAACATACCTGCTAATTTTCACAAAGATCGGCCAAATACTTTCTGAGATATTCCATTAAGAAGGAAAGGCGTTACAGGCTGTTTCAGCCATTAGTAACGGCTGTAACGGTAAACTAAAACATCGGGCATCATCCGTGACCCATAATGAACATACCTACAAATTTTCAGAAAGATCGGCCAAGTTCTTTTTGAGATATTCCATAAAGAAGAAAAACTGTTACAGGCTGTTACAGCCGTTAGTAACGGCTGTAACGGTAAACTAAAACATCGGGCATCATCCTTGACCCATAGTGAACATACCTACAAATTTTCAGAAAGATCGGCCCAGTAGTATTGTCTGGAGCGAGTGGAACACATTTTGACCATGGACACACAGACAGACACACACACACACACAGACAGCATTTCTTCGTTCCCATTCTAAAGTACTCCCTGTTCTTTAAGAACTGGGAGTACAACAACAAACAAACAAAAACAGGAAATCACAAAACTCCACCATTACCATCGTATCTTTACTGAAAACTAACATACAAAACGATTTCAGAAATATCTCGGAGGCAAAAATTTAAGACTGATGTTTCTTTTAGGGTATGCTGGATGGCATTCAGTGCAATAGGAGCAAGACGTCAGTGTTTCAGCTTTGTCACGTGCATATGGGAGCTTCATTTAATGCATTTCTGACGGCAAAACATGAATTCTATAGCAGATGACAGTTGATTCATTACTAACATGAAAGTTTGGACTGTTGCTTTTGATTTTAATGTTGTTGTTTTTAATTCATCATCTTTTGTTGGAAAATCAGTAGGGACCAAACTTGATTTTGCCTTCTATGTGCAATGGTGTTATGTCATCAACAAAAAGCATATTAATTTTGTTTGAAATTGTATTTAGAAGCAGGTACTGCTTAAAGTCATGTGATGTGTGTGTTGGGGGTGGGGGTGGGGGGTGCCTATTCTTGCTGTTTTTTGCTCTCATTTTTTATTGTCACCAGTGACATTATTTGTACACTAATCATTCTGGCTCCCCACTCCCAGCCACACTTACAGTTCTCCTGTCATTGCCTCAACACCAACATTCCACAGGGAGCAGTCAGTATGAAGTCATTCTCCTGTCATTGACTCAGTCCCCAGGGAGCAGTCAGTATGAAGTCATTCTCCTGTCATTGCCTCAGTCCCCAGGGAGCAGTCAGTATGAAGTCATTCTCCTGTGATTGACTCAACACCAACATTCCACAGGGAGCAGTCAGTATGAAGTCATTCTCCTGTCATTGACTCAGTCCCCAGGGAGCAGTCAGTATGAAGTCATTCTCCTGTCATTGACTCAGTCCCCAGGGAGCAGTCAGTATGAAGTCATTCTCCTGTCATTGACTCAACACCCACAGGGAGCAGTCAGTATGAAGTCATTCTCCTGTCATTGCCTCAGTCCCAGGGAGCAGTCAGTATGAAGTCATTCTCCTGTCATTGCCTCAGTCCCAGGGAGCAGTCAGTATGAAGTCATTCTCCTGTCATTGCCTCAGTCCACAGGGAGCAGTCAGTATGAAGTCATTCTCCTGTCATTGCCTCAGTCCACAGGGAGCAGTCAGTATGAAGTCATTCTCCTGTCATTGCCTCAGTCCCCAGGGAGCAGTCAGTATGAAGTCATTCTCCTGTCATTGCCTCAGTCCCCAGGGAGCAGTCAGTATGAAGTCATTCTCCTGTCATTGCCTCAGTCCCCAGGGAGCAGTCAGTATGAAGTCATTCTCCTGTCATTGACTCAGTCCCCAGGGAGCAGTCAGTATGAAGTCATTCTCCTGTTATTGCCTCAGTCCACAGGGAGCAGTCAGTATGAAGTCATTCTCCTGTCATTGACTCAACGCTCACAGCGAGCAGTCAGTATGAAGTCATTCTCCTGTCATTGCCTCAGTCCCCAGGGAGCAGTCAGTATGAAGTCATTCTCCTGTCATTGACTCAACACCCACAGGGAGCAGTCAGTATGAAGTCATTCTCCTGTCATTGACTCAATCCCCAGGGAGCAGTCAGTATGAAGTCATTCTCCTGTCATTGACTCAGTCCCCAGGGAGCAGTCAGTATGAAGTCATTCTCCTGTCATTGACTCAACACCCACAGGGAGTAGTCAGTATGAAGTCATTCTCCTGTCATTGACTCAACGCTCAAAGGGAGCAGTCAGTATGAAGTCATTCTCCTGTCATTGCCTCAAAACCAACAGTTCACAGGGAGCAGTCAGTATGAAGTCATTCTCCTGTCATTGACTCAACGCTCAAAGGGAGCAGTCAGTATGAAGTCATTCTCCTGTCATTGACTCAACGCTCAAAGGGAGCAGTCAGTATGAAGTCATTCTCCTGTCATTGACTCAACGCTCAAAGGGAGCAGTCAGTATGAAGTCATTCTCCTGTCATTGACTGAGTCCACAGGGAGCAGTCAGTGTGAAGTCATTCTCCTGTCTTTGACCGAGTCCACAGGGAACAGTCAATATGAAGTCATTCTCCTGTCATTGCCTCAGTCCACAGGGAGCAGTCAGTATGAAGTCATTCTCCTGTCATTGCCTCAGTCCCCAGGGAGCAGTCAGTATGAAGTCATTCTCCTGTCATTGCCTCAGTCCACAGGGAGCAGTCAGTATGAAGTCATTCTCCTGTCATTGCCTCAGTCCACAGGGAGCAGTCAGTGTGAAGTCATTCTCCTGTCTTTGACTGAGTCCACAGGGAGCAGTCAGTATGAAGTCATTCTCCTGTCATTGCCTTGGTCCACAGGGAGCAGTCAGTATGAAGTCATTCTCCTGTCATTGACTCAACACCCACAGGGAGCAGTCAGTATGAAGTCATTCTCCTGTCATTGACTCAGTCCCCAGGGAGCAGTTAGTATGAAGGCATTCTCCTGTCATTGACTCAACGCTCAAAGGGAGCAGTCAGTATGAAGTCATTCTCCTGTCATTGCCTCAAAACCAACAGTTCACAGGGAGCAGTCAGTATGAAGTCATTCTCCTGTCATTGACTCAGTCCCCAGGGAGCAGTCAGTATGAAGTCATTCTCCTGTCATTGACTCAGTCCCCAGGGAGCAGTCAGTATGAAGTCATTCTCCTGTCATTGACTCAGTCCCCAGGGAGCAGTCAGTATGAAGTCATTCTCCTGTCATTGACTCAACACCCACAGGGAGCAGTCAGTATGAAGTCATTCTCCTGTCATTGCCTCAGTCCCCAGGGAGCAGTCAGTATGAAGTCATTCTCCTGTCATTGACTCAACACCCACAGGGAGCAGTCAGTATGAAGTCATTCTCCTGTCATTGACTCAGTCCCCAGGGAGCAGTCAGTATGAAGTCATTCTCCTGTCATTGACTCAACACCCACAGGGAGCAGTCAGTATGAAGTCATTCTCCTGTCATTGCCTCAGTCCCCAGGGAGCAGTCAGTATGAAGTCATTCTCCTGTCATTGCCTCAGTCCCCAGGGAGCAGTCAGTATGAAGTCATTCTCCTGTCATTGACTCAACGCTCACAGCGAGCAGTCAGTATGAAGTCATTCTCCTGTCATTGCCTCAGTCCCCAGGGAGCATTCAGTATGAAGTCATTCTCCTGTCATTGACTCAACGCTCACAGGGAGCAGTCAGTATGAAGTCATTCTCCTGTCATTGACTCAACGCTCACAGGGAGCAGTCAGTATGAAGTCATTCTCCTGTCATTGACTCAACACCCACAGGGAGCAGTCAGTATGAAGTCATTCTCCTGTCATTGCCTCAGTCCACAGGGAGCAGTCAGTATGAAGTCATTCTCCTGTTATTGCCCAAATACCCACAGTCCACAGGGAGCAGTCAGTATGAAGTCATTCTCCTGTCATTGACTCAACACCCACAGGGAGCAGTCAGTATGAAGTCATTCTCCTGTCATTGCCTCAGTCTACAGGGAGCAGTCAGTATGAAGTCATTCTCCTGTCATTGCCTCAGTCCCCAGGGAGCAGTCAGTATGAAGTCATTCTCCTGTCATTGACTCAACGCTCACAGGGAGCAGTCAGTATGAAGTCATTCTCCTGTCATTGACTCAACACCCACAGGGAGCAGTCAGTATGAAGTCATTCTCCTGTCATTGACTCAACACCCACATGGAGCAGTCAGTATGAAGTCATTCTCCTGTCATTGACTCAACACCCACATGGAGCAGTCAGTATGAAGTCATTCTCCTGTCATTGACTCAACACCCACATGGAGCAGTCAGTATGAAGTCATTCTCCTGTCATTGCCTCAAAACCAACAGTTCACAGGGATCAGTCAGTATGAAGTCATTCTCCTGTCATTGACTCAGTCCCCAGGGAGCAGTCAGTATGAAGTGATTCTCCTGTCATTGCCTCAGTCCACAGGGACCAAAAAGTCTGGGTGAAGTCATGAAGAGGCAACCCACCAGGGCAGACACTGCACTGTTCCCAAACCCATCGGTAGTGTTCAGTGGGGCCTAACCCTAACCCAATTGGCAGTGTTCAGTGGGGGCCTAACCCTAAACCCATTGGCAGTGTTCAGTGGGGCCTAACCCTAATCCCATGGGTAGTGTTCAGTGAGGCCTAACCCTAACCCCATTGGCAGTGTTCAGTGGGGCCTAACCCTAAACCCATCGGCAGTGTTCAGTGGGGCCTAACCCTATACCATCGGCAGTGTTCAGTGGGGCCTAACCCTAACCCCATTGGTAGTGTTCAGTGGGGCCTAACCCTAACCCCATCGGCAGTGTTCAGTGGGGCCTAACCCTAAACCCATCGGCAGTGTTCAGTGGGGCCTAACCCTAAACCCATCAGCAGTGTTCAGTGGGGCCTAACCCTAACCCCATGGGTAGTGTTCAGTGGGGCCTAACCCTAACCCCATTGGCAGTGTTCATTAGGGCCTAACCCTAACCCCATTGGCAGTGTTCAGTGGGGCCTAACCCTAACCCCATTGGTAGTGTTCAGTGGGGCCTAACCCTAACCCCATGGGTAGTGTTCAGTGGGGCCTAACCCTAAACCCATTGGCAGTGTTCAGTGGGGCCTAACCCTAACCCCATTGGTAGTGTTCAGTGGGGCCTAACCCTAACCCCATTGGCAGTGTTCAGTGGGGCCTAACCCTAAACCCATCGGCAGTGTTCAGTGGGGCCTAACCCTAAACCCATTGGCAGTGTTCAGTGGGGCCTAACCCTAAACCCATTGGCAGTGTTCAGTGGGGCCTAACCCTAACCCCATGGGCAGTGTTCATTAGGGCCTAACCCTAACCCCATGGGCAGTGTTCAGTGGGGCCTAACCCTAACCCCATGGGTAGTGTTCAGTGGGGCCTAACCCTAACCCCATGGGCAGTGTTCAGTGGGGCCTAACCCTAACCCCATGGGTAGTGTTCAGTGGGGCCTAACCCTAACCCCATTGGCAGTGTTCAGTGGGGCCTAACCCTAACCCCATGGGCAGTGTTCAGTGGGGCCTAACCCTATACCCATCGGCAGTGTTCAGTGGGGCCTAACCCTAACCCCATGGGTAGTGTTCAGCGGGGCCTAACCCTAACCCCATCGGCAGTGTTCAGTGGGGCCTAACCCTAAACCCATCGGCAGTGTTCAGTGGGGCCTAACCCTAACCCCATGGGTAGTGTTCAGTGGGGCCTAACCCTAACCCCATTGGCAGTGTTCATTAGGGCCTAACCCTAACCCCATTGGCAGTGTTCAGTGGGGCCTAACCCTAACCCCATTGGTAGTGTTCAGTGGGGCCTAACCCTAACCCCATGGGTAGTGTTCAGTGGGGCCTAACCCTAAACCCATTGGCAGTGTTCAGTGGGGCCTAACCCTAACCCCATTGGTAGTGTTCAGTGGGGCCTAACCCTAACCCCATTGGCAGTGTTCAGTGGGGCCTAACCCTAAACCCATCGGCAGTGTTCAGTGGGGCCTAACCCTAAACCCATTGGCAGTGTTCAGTGGGGCCTAACCCTAAACCCATTGGCAGTGTTCAGTGGGGCCTAACCCTAACCCCATGGGCAGTGTTCATTAGGGCCTAACCCTAACCCCATGGGCAGTGTTCAGTGGGGCCTAACCCTAACCCCATGGGTAGTGTTCAGTGGGGCCTAACCCTAACCCCATGGGCAGTGTTCAGTGGGGCCTAACCCTAACCCCATGGGTAGTGTTCAGTGGGGCCTAACCCTAACCCCATTGGCAGTGTTCAGTGGGGCCTAACCCTAACCCCATGGGCAGTGTTCAGTGGGGCCTAACCCTAACCCCATTGGCAGTGTTCATTAGGGCCTAACCCTAACCCCATGGGCAGTGTTCAGTGGGGCCTAACCCTAACCCCATGGGCAGTGTTCAGTGGGGCCTAACCCTAACCCCATGGGCAGTGTTCAGTGGGGCCTAACCCTAACCCCATGGGCAGTGTTCAGTGGGGCCTAACCCTAACCCCATAAGCAGTGTTCATTAGGGCCTAACCCTAACCCCATGGGCAGTGTTCAGTGGGGCCTAACCCTAACCCATGTGCAGTGTTCATTAGGGCCTAACCCTAACCCCATTGGCAGTGTTCAGTGGGGCCTCTTCTGATCCAGCAGGACCAAATCTGTACTAAGCCCTGACCAATGAAGAGCATTGCCTAGTGGTGGAGCCAGCATTGTTGAGTTTCCCACTCCAAGGTTGCACCACAAAGAAGACAAGAATGAAGTAACAGACTGTTTCACGCAATGATGTGATGGAAGCCAGTGATGAAGACAAGAATGAAGTAACAGACTGTTTCACACAATGATGTGATGGAAGCCAGTGATGAAGACAAGAATGAAGTAACAGACTGTTTCACACAATGATGTGATGGAAGCCAGTGATGAAGACAAGAATGAAGTAACAGACTGTTTCACACAATGATGTGATGGAAGCCAGTGATGAAGACAAGAATGAAGTAACAGACTGTTTCACACAATGATGTGATGGAAGCCAGTGATGAAGACAAGAATGAAGTAACAGACTGTTTCACACAATGATGTGATGGAAGCCAGTGATGAAGACATGAATGAAGGCGGTGCCACGCTGCATTCCGAGGCCTTTGCCCACCACTGTGACAACATCATGTACTACCCATTGAAACTCAAAGACCAGAGCCCGAGGCCTTTGCCCACCACTGTGACAACATCATGTACTACCATTGAAACTCAAAGACCAGAGCCCGAGGCCTTTGCCCACCACTGTGACAACATCATGTACTACCCATTGAAACTCAAAGACCAGAGCCCGAGGCCTTTGCCCACCACTGTGACAACATCATGGACTACCCATTGAAACTCAAAGACCAGCGTCAGCAACCTATAATGAAAAGGTGCACGAAAAGAAAAAGCACTTCAACGCAGAAAACTGAAGACAATTATATTTGAGTTTTACCTAGTGCAAATGAATTTTCTTTCTTCTGTCTGCTTATCAGATTGCTGTTCAGAGTTGAGGAAGATCATAGAATGTTTACTTTTTTCCAAACCAGAGTAGCTGACAAACCATAACAG
This sequence comes from Conus ventricosus, assembly GCA_018398815.1. Taxonomy (NCBI): domain Eukaryota; kingdom Metazoa; phylum Mollusca; class Gastropoda; order Neogastropoda; family Conidae; genus Conus; species Conus ventricosus. The sequence continues at coordinate 100,349,513 of CM031605.1, forward strand.
CAACAGTAGCTTCACATGATGCAGTTACAAAGGTGTACGTGTTACTTCTGACCTCCCTCTGTTCAGCAGAAGACCCAATAATTAGGGCCAACAGTAGCTGTACATGATGCAGGTACAAAGGTGTATGTGTTACTTCTGACCTCCCTCTGTTCAGCAGAAGACCCAGTAATTAGGGCTGACAGTAGCTGTGCATGATGCAGGTACAAAGGTGTACGTGTTATCTCTGACCTCCCTCTGTTCGGCAGAAGACCCAATAATAAGGGCCGACAGTAGCTGTACATGATGCAGGTACAAAGGGTATCTGTGTCACCTCTGTTCAGTAGAAGACCCAGTAATTAGTAGCTATACATGGTGTAGGTACAAAAGGTGTCTGTGTCACCTCTGTTCAGCAGATGACCCAGTAATTAGACAGTAGCTATACATGATGTAGGTACAAAAGGTGTCTGTGTCACCTCTGTTCAGTAGAAGACCCAGTAATTAGTAGCTATACATGATGTAGGTACAAAAGGGTATCTGTGTCACCTCAGTTCAGTAGAAGACCCAGTAATTAGACAGTAGCTATACATGATGCAGGTACAAAAGGTGTCTGTGTCACCTCTGTTCAGCAGGTGACCATGTTATCTCTGACCTCCCTTTGTTCAGCAGAAGACCCAGTGATTAGACAGTAGCTATGCATGATGTAGGTACAAAAGGTCTCTGTGTCACCTTTGTTCAGCAGGTGTCCATGTTATCTCTGACCTCCCTTTGTTTAGCAGAATACCCAGTAGCTATACATGGTGTAGGTACAAAAGGTGTCTGTGTCACCTCAGCAGAAGACCCAGTAATTAGACAGTAGCTATACATGATGCAGGTACAAAGGTGTCCATGTTATCTCTGGCCTCCCTTTGTTCAGCAGAAGACCCAGTATTTAGGGCTGAAACAGTCCTGCCTCCAAAATGGCAGCAAGAACATGCCATGTTTGTGGTCCTTGACTTTTTACCAGTATTGGAAATGAAATGAGGCAGGGAACAGTAAACAATAAACAGTAAACAAGTGGGGTAACTTTTGCTCCCATAAGAAAACCTAACACAGAGTGACTTTTATTCAAGACTGGCACAGCCTTGTGAAGACAGTTCAGTTGTTGGCCTGCACTTGTTTTTTTCCCCCACTATTAGATTGTTCGTCTATGTATTTGTCTTACTTTATTCAAGTTTAAAAGGCTGTGCCAGTCTTGAATAAAAGTCACTCTGTGTTAGGTTTTCTTATGGGAGCAAAAATTACCCCACTTACCAGCCGCCGTGGCGAAGTGGTTAGCGTCGCGGACTCCCGGCTGGGAGGTCGTGGGTTCGAATCCCATCAGAGTCATGTGGGTTTTTTCTGCCCCGACCGGCTCCTACCCAGAGTTGAGTTTGCTGCGGACTCAGTTGGGAAGACTGGGACCACACAGTCGAGTTTCATCCACTTAATGGATGCGTTTCTGAGAGTGTTGCTCAAATTTCATGACCAGCACTGCAGGTGCCTGTATCTCTCGGGCCTGGTTGACGCCAGGATATATTATGAAAGGAAGCGTAGAGTACAGCCCTGTCATGTAGTCTCAAACCGAAATGGAAATCCGTAGCATCATCTTAATCATCCTCATTCCCATTGATCAGCATTTAAAAAAAATGTCTCAAATTCTGTGGCCCTTCATGCACTGCTCTCATGGTGACCTCAATTTCGATGTCCTCTCCGCGTCTGTGGCCTTGGTTTGCTTCCGTCGGGGTCACCGGTATCGGCGAGTCCATGGGGGCTGTCATTGGACGGACGTGGTGGCGCCCTCCGGAGGGAGAGCTCACTCACGCCGGCTCCGCGACTAAGCAATTATTGTCGTCAGTAGGGGGCTTAGTAGGTGGTGTTCTGCGTATGTTAGATCAGAACAGGCGCCACTGAACACCACCGAAGTGACTCGGCAGCAGTGCAGTGTCTCCTCCGGTGGGTTTGCCTCTTGACGACTTGACATTGACTGCTCCCTCTGGATTGCTGGTGCCGGGGCTGCGGCGGGGCCAGCCGGGCTATGGCTGTGGACGGGGTGTCGGAATGAGCGGCGTGGGTGCACTGCCTCTGAGGTGGCGCAGCGGTTGGGACAGAAAAAAAAAAAAAAAAAAAAAAAAAAATTACCCCACTTGTTTACTGTTTACTTTTTACCAGTAGTTACAGTCTGTGGTCTGAGTCAAAGGAGAGCAGCCAGCATGTAAACATTTTTTATTACAAGGACAACTCTTATTCTAGTCAATCACACACAAAACAACAACAAAAATTGGTTTATTTTACTATACACGTAGTATTGTACATTTGTTTATTTCGATGGGAGAAAGATGTGTTCACGACGAGGAAAAGGAGAAAACTGATTTGTTTTGGAATGAAGAACTTATCATGTCATCAGTGGAGACCACTCATGTATTCTGTAGGTTTAGTAGAGTGATCTCCCTGTTCTGTACATGGGTTTTGGGAGGGGAGATTCCTGATTTCCATAAAGGAGATAAGGGGTTTGTTTGGACAGGTAAGTATGAAGAAAAATGTACAGGAGGAGGGGGAGACATAAAAATCAATCTGTATGGAGTAAAACGGTGCAGGAAGACATAAAACCAAACCATACACAGTGAAAAAGAAACAAGATGCAAAGCATATAAACGTACTCCCAGTTTATCCTCAATATGCGTGATATATTCCATAAAGAGTAAAAACCCTCTTGGGCTGGTGTAACCGTTAGTAATGGCTATTCTGGTAAACATCGGCCATCATCTATGACCTATAACGAACATACAAATTTTCAGAAAGATCGGCCAAGAACTTTCTGAGATTTTCCATCAAGAAGAAAACCATTATGGGCCATTAGTAATGGCTATAATGGTAAACTTAAACATCGGGCATCGCTGTGACCCATAATGAACATACCTACAAATTTTCAGAAAGATCGGCCACATACTTTCTGAGATATTCCATAAAAAACAAAAACTGTTATGGGTCGTTATAGTTGTTAGTAATGGCCATAACGGTAAATTAAACGTCGGGCATGATCCGTGATCAATAATGAACATACCTACAAATTTTCAGAAAGATCGGCCAAGTACTTTCTGAGACATTCCATAAAAAAGAAAAACCATTATGGGCCATTACAGCCGTCAGTAATGGTTACAATGGTAAACTAAAACATCGGGCATCATCCGTCACCAATAATGGACATACCTACAAATCTTCAGAAAGTTCGGCCACATACTTTCTGAGATATTCCATAAAGAAGAAAAACCATTATGATCCAGTATAGCCGTTAGTAACGGCTAAAACAGTAAACTAAAACAACGGACATCATCCGTAAGCCGTAATGAACGTACCTGCTAATTTTCACAAAGATCGGCCAAGTACTTTCTGAGATATTCCATAAAGAAAAAAAAACGTTACAGGCCGTTACAGCTGTTAGTAACAGTTACTACGTTAAACTAAAACATCGGGCATCGTCCGTGACCTATAATGAACATGCCTGCTAATTTTCACAAAGATCGGCCAAGTACTGTCTGAGATATTCCATGAAGAAGAAAAAACTGTTACAGGCCATTACAGCTGTTAATAACGGCTATAACGGGTAAACTAAAACATCGGGCATCATCCGTGACCCATAATGTACATACCTGCAAATTTTCACAAAGATCAGCCAAGTACTTTGTGAGATATGCCATAAAGATGAAAAACCGTTACAGGCCATTACAGCCATTAGTAATGGCTATAACGGTAAACTAAAACATAGGGCATCATCCGTGGCCCATAATGAACATACTACAAATTTTCAGAAAGATCGGCCAAGTACTTTCTGAGATATTCCAGAAAAAAGAAAAACCGTTACAGCTGTTAGTAACGGCTATAATGGGGTAAACTTAAACATCGGGCATCATCCATTACCCATAATGAACATACCTGCTAATTTTCACAAAGATCAGCCAAGTACTTTCTGAGATATTCCATAAAGAAGAAAAAGCGTTACAGGCTGTTACAGCTGTTAGTAATGGCTCTAACGGTAAACTAAAACATCAGGCATCACCCGTGACGCATAATGAACATACCTGCTAATTTTCACAAAGATCGGCCAAGTACTTTCTGAGATATTCCATAAAGAAGAAAAACTGTTACAGCTGTTAGTAACGGCTATAACAGTAAACTAAAACAGCGGGCATTATTCGTGACCCATAATAAACATACTACAAATTTTCAGAAAAATCAGCCAAGTACTTTCTGAGATATTCCATAAAGAAGAATACCATTACAGGCCGTTACAGCCGTTAGTAACAGCTATAACGGGGCAAACTAAAACATCAGGCATCATCCGTGACTCATAATGAACATACCTGCTAATTTTCACAAAGATCGGCCAAGTATTTTCTGAGATATGCCATAAAGAAGAAAAAACTGTTACAGCTGTTAGTAATGGCTATAACGGGGTAAACTAAAACATCGCTCATTATTCGTGACCCATAATCAACATATGTACAAATTTTCAGAAAGATCTATAAGAACTGGAGTACAAAAAGACATAAAACCAATCTTTACTAAAGAAAAAAGACACATAAAAGCAATCCAAGCTGAATGCAACAATAGAAACAGACATAAAAACCAACCCGTGTGTAGGGGGCTGTGGAGGGGATGGATGGGGGGTGGGGGTGGAGAAATGTGAAAAAGACCTCAAATCAACCTGAACAGAGTGGCCAGAACTAGCTGCCTTGACTATTTAAACCCAGTGGTGGGAGTATGTATGTGTTGTGAGTGAGAAAGTGGAAGATATGTGACCATATTTATGTTGTTCATTCAACCATGAGTGTCAGCAGAGACTAGATTACATAACAATTAACATATGTAATGTGCTTGGAAAAAGGGCCAGTGTGTGCTAGACTTAGAGTGAGCATAGTTATAGTTGTGCATTTGTGTGTATGTGTGTGTGTGTGTGTGTGTGTGTGTGTGTATTGCGACTGTGTTGCTTTGTGTAGAATATTGTCTGTGTGTATTAAGATGTGCAGAAGTGGATAATTTTAAGCATGTTTGTGTATAAGCTATGTTTCTTTGTACATGCATGTGTGTAAGTAGTGTTTCTCTGTACATGCATGTGTGTAAGTTTTGTTTCTATGTACATGTATGTGTATAAAGGATGTTTCTGTGTACATGTATGTGCATAAGTGGTGTTTTTTCTGTACATGTATGTGTGTAAGTGGTGTTTCTATGTACATGTATGTGTGTAAGTGGTTTTCTATGTGTGTAAATGGTGTTTCTATGTACATGTATGTGTATAAGTGGTGTTTCTATGTATAAGTAGTGTTTCTGTGTACAGTTATGTGTGTAAGTGGTGTTTCTCTGTACATGTATGTGTGTAAGTAGTGTTTCTATGTACATGTATGTGTGTAAGTGGTGTTTCTATGTACATGTATGTAAGTGGTGTTTTTATGGACATGTATGTGTATAAGTGGTGTTTCTCTGTACATGTATGTGTGTAATGGTGTTTCTATGTATATGTATAAGTGGGTGTTTCTATGTACATGTGTAAGTGGTGTTGCTATGTACATGCATGTGTATAAGTTTGTGTTTCTATGTATGTGTATAAGTGGTGTTTCTATGTATGTGTATAAGTGGTGTTTCTGTGTGCATGTGTAAGTGGTGTTTCTATGTACGTGTATGTGTGTAAGTGGTGTTTCTATGTACGTGTATGTGTGTAAGTGGTGTTTCTATGTACGTGTGTGTGTGTAAGTGGTGTTTCTATGTACATGTGTAAGTGGTGTTGCTATGTACATGCATGTGTATAAGTGGTGTTTCTATGTATGTGTAAGTGGTGTTTCTATGTATGTGTATGTGTGTATGTGGTGTTTCTATGTACGTGTATGTGTGTAAGTGGTGTTTCTATGTATGTGTATGTGTGTAAGTGGTGTTTCTATGTATGTGTATGTGTGTAAGTGGTGTTTCTATGTATGTGTATGTGTGTAAGTGGTGTTTCTCTTCTTCTTCCTAAAATACTGGTTCACTCAAAAACGAGTAGGTCACCAGCGCGCATGATTATAAGTAAAATAAAATAACATAAAATAGTGCGACTCAGTCTGTTGGCCCTAGAGCAAATTTAGCAACAAGGGACTGGGGTCGCACTCGATATTCAAGAAGATAAAAGCAATGGCCAAATTCTTCTCTTCCTTCTTCTTCCTAAAATCTGGTTCACTCAAAAACGAGTAGGTCACCAGCGAGCATGTTAAAAAGTAAAATAAAATAACATAAAACAGTGCGACTCAGACTGTTGGCCCCTGGAGCAAATTTGGGCAACAAGGGGTCGCACTCGATATTCAAGAAGTTAAAAGCAATGGCCAAATTCAGACCCAGGTAATAGTAAAATATCTGGGGAATTAAAAATAGAAAATCGTCAATATGCAGATCTCAAAACTGTCGAATCAATTTGTTTTTTAAATGAGATTGCATTTGTGGCAATCTTGATGGCACTGGCAGTGAGTTCCACAGCCGTACAGAACTGGGATAAAAAGAATGTAAATGGCTGTCAATATTTGATGCAGGTATGGTATAACATTGACCACCACTCCTGGTGCTGCTTTTATTCAATACTAGTTGTTCCATTGGAATATCAATTACTTTAGCTCTGCCTTTGAAGAAGATGTTAAGTTTGATAAAAGCTCTTCTCTCTTCTAAGGGTTTCCATTCTAATCTCCTCATGTTCTTCCTAGTATTCCCCTTTTCTCTGATGTGGTTGCCTGTACGAACCGTGCTGCTCTCTTCTGAATCTTTTTGAGGTTATCAATGTCCTTTAGATGGTAAGGATCCAAACTGAGCAACCAT
>CM031605.1:100356440-100363940 GCA_018398815.1 Conus ventricosus
GGAAGATCACTGTAGATGTAGTTTAATATGTATCACTAGAAGATCCTGTAAGTTACGTTATATCAAACCCATGAGCACGTATTTGTTGAAAGTAGTGTAGTATCTTCATTCTTCTGGTATAGATATTGACATTTCATATTTTCATGTCTCTGTAAAATTACAAGTAGAGGAAGTAACATCTTCAGTCCATACCGGCTGTTACTACCCATGGCAGTAAAAATAGTATTTATTCACTCAAACCGACGGAAAGGACAGGCCCCAGTTTGGTTTGAGCAAGGTGGAGATCATTGCTGTCCTGGGTGGACTTTCCTTCTTTTGGTCTTGTTCTCCAGAGTGCCTTGTAGTTCTTCACCTGTTTGTGTCTTTGTAGTTCTTTACCTCTTTGTGTCTTTGTAGTTCTTTGCCACTTTGTGTCTTTGTAGTTCTTTACCTCTTTGTGTCTTTGTAGTTCTTGTGTCTTTGTAGTTCTTTACCTCTTTGTGTCTTTGTAGTTCTTTACCACTTTGTGTCTTTGTAGTTCTTTACCTCTTTGTGTCTTTGTAGTTCTTTACCTCTTTGTGTCTTTGTAGTTCTTTTCCACTTTGTAGTTCTTTACCACTTTGTGTCTTTGTAGTTCTTTACCTCTTTGTGTCTTTGTAGTTCTTTACCTCTTTGTGTCTTTGTAGTTATGACTTTTTTTTAAAACTTCTACTATGTAGACTAGATGTACTGTCCGATACAGTGGAGTATATTTTACCTGAAACAGAAATGACTGAAATTTTCTTTTTCTGTATTTGAATTTGGTGTTAATCCAATTTCAGGTGAGCCTAAATAATGGTGTTTGAACCAACCAGTCCTTTCATGTTAGCTGAAATTTCACCGCAACTGTTTTGGGGTAAAGAGTACTTGACTGTATTTGTGTAATCATCGTGATTGGTGTATATATTGGAACTTTTTTTCCTTCCGTTGAGGAGGTTAGTGGGTTTGTTTGTTTGTCTGTCTGTCAGCAAGGTGATGCAGAAGCCATAGAAGTGATTTTAATCCAACTGGATAGAAAGATTGAATGGGTCATGAAAGAACTCATTGAATGTTTCTACAGATCTGTCTTTAACGGCGGATCCAGCTGTGTTGTTTCACAATTTTTACCATGGTGAGACAGAGTAGTTGGCTCAACATTTGTTCCGAACAGTTTTATCATATCTCCATTATGGGAATAATGAATGAATATATCTTGTATTCATAACGGTGATACCGCAAAGGTGATAATCATTGCTGAATCATTGCTGTGAGTTGTAATAGTCATCTTTATCATACCATGCATTTAGGATTAAAAAATAAAGTAATTTAATCATTTCTATTAAGCTGTGTTTTTGAATGATAAAAGGTAATGGGATTTTTTTGTTGTTTGCTTTTTGTTTTGTTTTGTGTGTGTGTATGTTTGGTGTTTTTTTTCTTTGTTGTTGTTGTTTTTGTTTTTTGTATGGGGAAATGGGAAACTAAAGAGAAACTGTTGGTATTAGCATCAGTTCTTAAGCTTATGACAGTAGTTTAAATCTAAAAACGATTAATGTACAAAAAAGTTTGTGTGTGTGTGTGTGCGCACATGTTTGTAAGTGAGAGAGAGGGGGGGGGGGTACATGAGTGTGAATGTGCTCCTCTTGTTTGTTTTTTTTTTTTTTTTTTGAGTGGTGTGTGTTTGTGTGTGTGTGTGTGTGTGTGTGTGTGTGTGTGTGTGTGTGTGTGTGTGTGTGTGTGTGTGTGTGTCACGGACGTACATACTTTTGGTTTAGAAGATAAATCATGTTTTTTTTAAACCCAGTATAAAGTGGAGTGTTACCAGTGACATCTTTACTACATTGGCCGGGTGTTGACCAGTGTGCTATTTGTGTCATCCCGGATGCGCTACGTCCGTGCATTTCGCTCCCATCCTCCAATATTTACTCTTCATTTTTTTTTTCTTTAAAGCTTTCTTTTTCTGTTTTATCGTTTTCCACGTGGTTCATCAGCTGATGTCAGGTGCCACAGGTGAGCTGTTTTTTTTTACCTGTTGCCATCTTGGTTAGGTTAGTGGTGTAGCACTCATTGACGGACCGTCGAGTCGGAGAGATCTCCATCTCTGCTAGCTGAGCCCACATTTCTTTATCCACTTCGGTGTGGGTTGTGTGGAAGAGTCTTTCACCCTTCAGCGGGTCGGAAAGTATTCCACTGGACACCTCTGGGATCCCTATCCCTGCCAGCTGGAAAGAACCACCTTGGGTCGTCCCTGACCTGGAGTCCCTTCGGTGTGGACCGGCACGGTTACGGCTGCCACCCTTCGTCGGACTGGGGAGCGAACCGTTTCTCACCTCGCCCACCCGCCATTTGGTAACTATATGGTCTGTTTTGGACAGTGTTTTGTTTTATTTGGGTTTTCTAACCTTTCAGCGGTTGAGAGGTTTTTCTTCTGCCTTCATGTGCTGTTGGCTCGGGCACACCTTTTCTGTGTGTAACTGCTCCAAAGAGGGGGAGCAGTATGGAAATGGTATCGAGATACGCTCTTGTTGTAGAATTGTAGAAAACGCATTATCTTTAATTGCGTTTTCGGTCCTTAGCGGCTAGGACTCTGTCGCTTTGGACTAAGTTGAAAATCTTATTATATAATATCCCTTCATTTCGGTCAATGGAAACTGTTTTTTTTCTGATTACACAGGTTGAGTCAATGCTTATCTCGCTCATATGTGATTTGGGCCGGAAGGATATCAGAAATGTTAGTTTCATTTTCCTTGTTGCTTTATAGACACGAGACGGATCGGGGGAACGCATGAGCGTTCGAACGGATAAACATTTAGACCGCGAAGTGTGGAATTCCTGCCGTATCGCCCCACATGTGGTTCCGTTCTCGTTGTGTCCTTGTCTTATATGTTTGTGTGACAGACGTGTGGATGAATTCTAATTGTTTTTATTCATTGGAGCTTTTGTTGACTAAGGAAGTTATCCTTAGTACAGGTTAAATAAAAAGCAAAAGGAAAAGGGAAAGAAGTTATTCTAGTTTATTTGCCCTTTTGTAGTGACAAAGACATTGTTGACCTTATAACGGCATTGTGACCTTCACACTGTGACGCACTGCCGGACCCACTATGCTGCCACACACTGACAACAGGGACTATAGGGTGATGACTTCTCATCTGGAGACTGATCTCCGCCGTAGGGCGGGATTTTTCGCCCTTTTCTTGCAGCTGCAGCTCCGGTCTTTGGCTGGCTGGACGACCAGCATCCACGGACCCTGCAGTCATCATCCTGCGTCCAGGCACCAGTCGTATTTCCCAACCTGCGGACTGGTGGAGGTGAACCTCGTCTCCTTTACTGGGACACCTACTTCACCTCGGACTGGAAGACCAGCCCACTACGAACGTAACCCCTCTACAGGATCCACCTCCCTCGGCGAACCTCCTCGATTCATGGACTCGAGTTGAGTGTGCAATCTTGTGTGGTGTGGGCGTGGTTCTGGCGTGCGTGTGTGTGGGTCTAAAGCCGGTCACTTATTCGTTTTGTTGTTTTTTTGTTTTTGTTTTAACTCTAGTTGATTAGGTCCCGTTGGATGTTGCATTGTTTCTAATACGTCTTTCTTCTGTTATTTTGCTGATTGTCCTTGTAGTGGTTTAGTGGGTTAGGTTGGACAGTAGCGGGATCCCGGATATTGGATGGTTTTTTGTGGTCTATTCAATTTACTTTGTCCCCTAAGTCAGTTAGTTCTGAATAGTGCCTTTCTCTTCTATGCCCCATTTTTTTTCTTTCTTTTCCTCTCTCTTTTCTCTTCTTTGTTATGACCCATACCCCGTCTGAAGTGCTAGTGCGAGTGAGTAATTGTAATGTGAATAAAAAATATTGTCGAAACTTCTTCCTCTTGTGGTCTGGTGGTGTGAGGGATTGAGTGATCGCTCCGTTTCTGCCACTACACATTACCTGTATAAGAACCCCCCCTGTCAGGTGTACTCCCACGTGACAGTGTGTGTGTGTGTGTGTGTGTGTGTGTGTGTGTGTGTTGTGTGTGTGTGTGTGTGTGTGTGTGGTGTGTGTGTGTTTAAAATCGAGATTACTGTATGTGTGTGTTCATATTGTTTTGTATTATCTAGTTTTTCTTATGTTTGTTTCTTTTGAATGTCAGGTGTATTACTTTTGCTCTGTTAGTGTAGTTTGAACAGAAGAAAATCAGTTGTTATCTTGTTGCAGCAATTGTTCCCTGAAAAGAGAAAACACATTATACCAAGAATGCAATCATTCACTAGCTCTTGTCTTCATGCTACACTCTCATTGGTGTCACTTGAGATGCACACAGTAACCAGGTGTTTTTTTGTTGGACTTCTATCATAAGATCTATGTAATCTCATTCAAATATAGGGCTCCTGGTGGGTAAAAGATACAGAATTTTCTTCAGTTGAATATCAAGGTATTTTCCAGATCTACAACAGCATTCCCATTGTATGCCAAAAGCAGATTGTGTCTCCCTAGTGGGCATAATCTCACAAGTAGAATGGAGTGAATTTGAAGAGATAACTGTTTTGAGATAAGATCTTGAGCTAATGAAAGAACACACTGGAACATCTCCATGCATTTTATGCTCTCTTTCGCTTTCTCTCTGTCTGTCTGTCTGTCTGTCTGTCTGTCTCCTCTCTCTCTCTCTCCCTCTCTCTCCTCTCTCTCTCTCTCTCTCTCTCACCTTTCATGAGTTATATTTTTCCAGAAGTCCTTGCAGTCAACAGGCGTGTCACTGAATGATCTGAAGCGATTAGAGTAAATGTGAGTGAGTTTTAGCACTAGCTTTCCTCTAACTGGCTTTTCTCTTTACTGGCTGAGTCTGTTAGCCCTCATTTCCATTTGTATAACCCATGGCTGAAAAGTAATAATATCATTACATCCATACCTGATAAAATGGGTTTATTTCTGTCGTACTGAAAATTAAATGTTGTTGTTGTTGTGTTGTTGTTGTGTTGTTGTTGTTGTTGTTGTTGTTGTTGTTGTTGCTGCTGCTGTTGTTGTTGCTGTTGTTGTTGTTGTCGTTGCTTACTGTCGCTGTTCATTTTTTTGATGGCACGAAGAGTGTGTGTGATTGTGTGTGTGTGTGTGTGTGTGTGTGTGTGTGTGTGTGTGTGTATGTGTGTGTGTGTGTGTGTGTGTGTGTGTGTGTGTGTGTGTGTGTGTGTGTGTGTGTGCGTGTTTGTGTGTGTGTGTGTGTGTGTGTGTGTGTGTGTTAGTGTGCGTGCGTGCGTGCGTGTGTGTGTGTGTGTGTGTGTGTGTGTGTGTGTGTGTGTGTGTGTGTGTGTGTGTGTGTGTGTGGTGTGTGCGCGGCGCGCGCGCGTTTGCGTGGGTGCGTGCGTGCGTGTATGTGTGTGTGTTTGTGTATGCGCTCGCGCGTGTGCGTGCGTGTACATGAGTGTGTGTGTGTTGTGTGTGTGTGTGTCTGTGTGTGTGTTGTGTGTGTGTGTGTGTCGTGCGTGCGTGCGTGCGTGCGTGCGTGCGTGCGTATGTGTGTGTGTGTGTGTGTGTGTGTGTGTGTGTGTGTGTGTGTGTGTGTGTGTTGCAAGCGCGCGTGCGCGCGCGGTATGAGGTTAGAGGTGATGGGTGAGAGGGCATGGGAAAAGGCGTGGGAAGTGAAGGGGGAGGTGGGGGTGAGGTGGGGGTGGGGGGTGGGGGTGGGGGAGGGGTGGAGAGGGGGTACTGACAAGACAGACAGTTTTCCTGTGAAACAATGGTGGCCACAATGGGAGCTGTCATCACATCTCTCAGACCTTTGCCATTCTCCACATCCGTTTGACTGAGGGCTAAAATCTCATTCAGGCTAAACCTTATATTACCTCACCCTCAAAACTCCCCACTCCCTCTCTCCCTTCCTAGTCCACCCCTCCCCTCCCCCCCCCCCCCCTTCTCGACAATTGTCCCTGGTCGGTCAGAGTTTGGGGTCACTGCAAAGGTCAAGTAGAAACAAGAACACAGTTTGACTAGGTGAAAATCGCCCTGGCTCTAAGAATAGTTTAAAAAAAAAAAAAAAAACCCCTAAAATGAAAAAGACGGTTTTTCTCCTTGAATTTAGGTTGTGGTATATGGTTCCATACCGTCATGGCAGCGAGGATAGCAGAATGATAACATGACTTGTTGACTTGGTGTGTCTGTGCGCCATCAGAATGATAACATGAACTTGTTGACTTGGTGTGTCTGTGCGCCATTGGTTGAGCACAAGGATTTGGGAGTGAAAAAGTCTGCCAGACGACAGACAAATGAAGACTCATACGGATCGTGCTGCAATACAAAAATAAAAAATAAAAAAAATAAATAAAAAACCAACAATAAGATGCAAAGCATATAAAAGTACTCCCAGTTTATCATTAATACGCGTGAGACATTCCATAAAGACGAAAAACCGTTTTGGTAAACATCGGCAGTCATCTGTGTCCCATAATGAACATATCTACAAATTTTCAGAAAGATCGGCCAAGTACTTTCTGAGATAAGAAAACCGTTACGGGCCGTTATAGCCGTTAGTAACGGATATAACGGTAATATAAAACATCGTGTATCATTTGTGACCCATAATGAACACACCTACAAATTTTCAGAAAGATCGGCCCAGTAGTGTTGTCGAGCGAGTGGAACACATTTTGCCCCACGGACGGACGGACAGACAGACAGACAGCCCACAGACAGCATTTCTTCGTTCCCATTGTAAAGTACTCCCTGTTGTATAAGAACTGGGAGTACAAAAGAAAAGAAGAAGCGGACATCGGATTTGTCTTGGAGTCAGGCAGAGTACGGGTGAAGGGTTGGACTGTGCGATGGATATGTTCTGGTAGTGAGCAATCTTCTGAAAAAAAGCTAGGTCACCTCAGATGTCATGACAGTACACAGCGTTTTGGGGCCTAAATGTTACTGTGACAGCGGACGCGGACCATAGATAAAATATAGTGTTTGGGGCCTAAATGCAATTGTGGACACGGACCATAGATAATGTATAGCGTTTTGGGCCTAAATGTAACTGTGGACACGGACCATAGACAATATATAGTGTTTTGGCCTAAATGTTACTGTGACAGCGGACCATAGATAATATATAGCGTTTTGTGCCAAATGTAACTGTGAACTCGGACCATAGATAATGTATTAGCGTTTTGGGCCTAAATGTTACTATGCACTCGGACCATAGATCATATATAGCGTTTTGTGCCTAAATGTAACTGTGGACTCGACCATAGATCATATATAGCGTTTTGGGCCTAAATGTCACTGAAGACACGGACCATAGATGATGTACAGCGTTTTGGGCCTAAATGTTACTGTGGACACGGACCATAAATAATATATAGCGTTTTGGGCCTAAATGTAATTGTGGACACGGACCATAGATCATATATAGCGTTTGGGCCTAAATGTAACTGTGAACACGGACCATAGATCATATATAGCGTTTTGGGCCTAAATGTAACTGTGGACACGGACCATAGATCAATATAGCGTTTTGGGACTAAATATATAACGGGACACGGACCATAG
>CM031605.1:100368940-100371204 GCA_018398815.1 Conus ventricosus
ATCGGTAGACTTCATTGGGAAATATTTCTCGCTCTCTGTCTGTCTGTGTGTGTCTCTCTCTCTGTGCACTGCCATGTACTCTCGGGTCCCTCATACTGATTGGCTGTGTTCCCTCGGTTGCATGTGCTGTGCCTGACCGCCTGGCCTGGTGACGTCACATGTAAGTCCTACGTGTTCTGCTTGTCCGTCACTTCCTTGTTTCGTGGGCTGCATGCTGGGTGCAGGTCGCTTTTTCCTGTATAGTCTGCATTGGGTTGAAACCACATTGAGAGCTACAACACTTACACGCACACAGAGAAGGAGGGAGGGAGAGAAGAGAGAGACAGGTAGACAGAGAATAGAGAGAGGGGAGGAGGTGAAGGACGGATATATATATATATATATAATGCTGAACAATTAAGTAGTGGGGGGCCAAGACGTGCCGAGCCAGCGCTCCGACTAAATGGAGTGAACTTACAAGTTCTGTCTTGATAGATTCGCAAATGAGAAAAATGTGCATTATAATGTATTTTGTTTGATTTTTTATTTTTGTCGCTCGTGCCCAAAGGAAGAAGACCTCATTTCGATTATTCAGAATGGATAGATACTTTGTGTAAAAAAAAAAAAAAAAAAAAAAAGAAGAAGAAGAAAGTGGTGTTTTCAGTGACGAGCGATTTTGTGTATCCTCCAGCTTTCGCCGAAGACAAATTGGACAGTAGGCCCTATCCCAGGAACATCGCTCTCCTGTTTGTTTGGTGTTTTGCTTGTTTTCTCCCTCTCTCTCTCCCTTTGTGGTCAATGTGAAGATGGCACCGAAGAAAACTCAGCCAAAGCAAAAGAAACGGAACAACAGACCAAGCAGCAGTCCAGGCCACAGTGAAGAAGGCACCTCCGACTCCTTTGTCAGTCCCCAGGTAGGGCAGGTTTCAGTCGATGGCAGTGTAAGAAGGGACCGATCAACAAGTAAAAGGAGAAGGATTCTGGAGCAACAACAGAAAATAACAAACTTTACAGACCGCCAGGAGTGCAAAAATCAGACGGAAGGGGACCAAGGGGACATCGTAGTGGAGAACAGCGACTCGACTGTAACACTCTCAACTATTCTGACCAGAATGGAGAGAGGGATGGATGACGGCAAGAGACAACATGATCGACTGAGCCTCCAACTTGAAAAAATTCTATCTGAATTATTTGATGTAAAAAAAGAAAACGATCTATTGAAGAGGAAAATAGATTCACTTCAAAAAAGCCACACAGACCTGCATGATGACGTCAGCCGGCTGAAAAAAGAACTGAAGGAGGAAAAAGAACTGCGCAATTCACTTGAGCAGTATAGTCGAAAGGAAAATATCAAAATTATCAATCTACCTAAAGACTCGGGACGAGAGACAGCCGAAGAGACAGAAGGGAAAGTTGTAGAGCTTTTTTAAGAGAACACTGGAACTGACATCGTTTCAACACAGCTATATCAGTGTTGCCCATCGAGTGGGAAAGTACACCGCTGGCAAAAACAGACCGGTCATTGTGCGCCTTGTAAATAGAAAAATAAAATCAGAAATTTTCAAAAGGAGGAGACTATTAAAACAAGATAAATCAAACATCTACGTGACTGAAGACCTAACCAAAATAAACACACAGAGACTGTATGATGTAAAACGTCATCCAGCCGTCATCTCAGCCTGGCCCTTCCAAGGAAAACTTTATTGCAAATTATTAGACCTTAAGATTATTCAGATTGAAAATGGGGACACAAGCAAAATTGATCGGATGCTCCTCGAATCCAGATCAGCTGACCGGAGCCAAGTTTCTCCCCACCATTCAACCAGTGGGGCGTCGATTGGACACCGCAAACAACGGGAGGACAACCGGGCGGACAGGGACAATAGAGGAGCAGCTACAGACCAGTCCAGTCCAGGTTCCAGGTCCACAGCCCCCGACGGCGGCTACAGCAGACGGGTGACCAACACCACAGGGGCAGGTCATCCGATGGATCGGGAGAGACGTCATCCCCTCCAGGCCGTGCTCTGGGCAGTGTCCCAGAACAGCCCAGTGGTAACGACAACGGGAACACAGCGTCGCCTGATCGTGTGTTCAGGGAAGTCCCTCAAACTTCCGACTCGGTACCAGAGACCTTCCCCGACGCTGTGTCAGAGGCAGCTTTGGAAACGTGTAATGAAGTCATCAGTGACATTGTGAGTGACGGTGTGGAGGATTTCAACTCCCATCCTTCCTCCCCACCTCCATCCACATGGCAGTAAAAGACCCGCAAGAGGACTAATGAAACG
>CM031605.1:100382756-100385256 GCA_018398815.1 Conus ventricosus
GACCGCCATAACGCTTTGGAGAAAGGTGGAAGTGAAGAAGGGGGGGGAGGGGGGGGGAGTAGATGGGGGGATTGGCGGAGAGATGTGGAGTGAAGAAGGGCGGGCTGGGGAGGGGAGCCTGACGTGGACGGAGTTGGGTCATCTGAATACTCATCACCTGTTAGTAGCAGTTGTCGTGTGTGTGTGTGTGTGTGTGTGTGTGTGCTAACATTGAAGTCGACCTGTTACTTCTCAAATACATTCGCTCAGGAGAGCATTTCTTGCCGGTGTTTGTGCTTTTCATCTTGCAGGCCTTGTACATCTGTCACCTTACTTATTGATTTATTTTTCTGTTTATTTGTTTATTCATCCTTTTAATATTTTTTTTGAGCTTTTTTTTCTTGTATGGATGGAACTTCCTTGTTTGTAACTATGCTGTGTAATTTCATCGTGTTGTTTTTTGTTTGTGATAAACGTTTCTGCCTGCCTGCATCTTCATGAATACTCGCGATAGACCTTCTTTTCTTTCTTTTTTCTTTCTTCTTTTTCTTCTTCTTCTTCTTCTCTTTCTTCTTCTTCTTCTTCTTCTCTTCTTCTCTTCTTCTTCTTCTTCCTCTTCTTCTTCTTCCTTCTTCTTCTTCTTCTTCTTCCTCTCTTCTTCTATCTTCTTCTTCTTCTGCTTTACATACATATTACTTTCTTGCTTTACGGTTGTGCTGTTAATGCTATTGTGTTGTTTTGATCATTGTTTGTTTGATCTACGAGTATCATTTAGGATGTTTTCATTCCCAGGGGAATTCCTTGCGTGTGTGTTTATGGTTCCTACCGCAGTGTGTGCCCTTTATTCGTTTATCTTTTGGTATCTTTCCGATGCGCGCGCCCGTTCTTGTGCATGCACATCGCATACAAGCACATGCCACGTTTCAGATTTTTCACGGCTGTGTGTGTGTGGTGTGTGTGTGTGTGTGTGTGTGTGTGTGAGGGCTGTTGTGTTTACTTGTGATTTCATAGTCATATTTATTTATCTGTCTGTCTGTCCATCTAGAGATCTACCTAGTTGTCTGTCTGTCTGTCCATCTGGCTATCTATCTATCTATCTATCTGTCTGTCTGTCTGTCTGTCCGTTTATCTATCTTTCTGTCTGTCTGTCAGTCTGTCGGTCTGTCTACAGGCCTACACACATGCTAACCTACCTTACAGCTTGTCTGTGTGTGTGTGTCTGTGTCTGTCTGTGTCTGTGTCTGTCTGTGTCTGTGTCTGGTGTGTGTTCTAGGTGGGTTTTTGTTTTTGTTTGTTGTGTTTTGTTTGTTGTTGTTGTTGTTGTTGACACTCTATCCATATGTCTGTCTGTGTGTCTTACCGGTCTACTCTTGTCATCTGTAGGCCGGTTTCTGCTTGTCAAGTATTGGTGTGTCCATCTGTTTTATTTATCCGTTTGTGTATTTTCCTTATTTTTGTACTAAGAAATATATTTTCATCCCCTTCTTTTTTAACAAAAGCCTTTTTTGTATTATTATTATTATTATTAATTATTATGTATTATTATTATGATCATCATCATTGTTATTATTATTGTTGTTGTTGTTTTATTATTGTTGTTGTTCTTATTGTTATCATTATTATTGTTGTTGTGTTGTTGTTATTCTCGCTGTTGTTGTTGTTCTTGTTATAATTATCATTATTGTTGTTGTTGTTGGATTCTTTTTCATTGGTTAAATACGTAAACGATACAAAGAAAAAAAAATGTATAAAACGATAAAGTTATAAGTGAGTAGATAAAAAAAAATAATAAGAAATGAATGAATAAATGAATTTGTAAGTAAACAAATAAATGAATAAATAAATGAATTAATTGATTAATAAGTAAATGAATTAATGAATAAATAAGTAAATGAATAAGAAATGAATGAATAAATGAATTTGTAAATAAATAATAAATAAATAAACGAATAAATAAAAAATAATAAATGAATTAATTGATTAATAAGTAAATGAATTAATGAATAAATAAGTAAATATAAAAAATGAATGAATGAATGAGTAATTGAATGAATAAGCAAATGAATAAGTAAATAAACAAATTCGTCAATCAACAAACAGAACATAACCAGAGGTGACTACCGGGTGTACCTCGCACTGAGCAAACAAATAAAAGAAGGAACGAAGGAATGAACGAACGGATGAATGAAAGAAAAAGAGAAAAAAAAAGATCGAACACTTTCACCCACTCATCACATGTGAATGTGAATATAGGATACACTCATCCTTCTTTTTCTTTTTTTTCGTCTTTTTCTGTTTAGTTTTTTTTTTTTTTTTTTTTTTTTTTTTCTTTATTTCTTTGTTCGAGTTCCTTCGTACTGGCTATTTTCTACTACAAAGTTTTGGTTATCATGTATTCATTTTATAATAACCTCTTTGCCCCATTTAGCTTAGCTTATTTTATTTCATTTGTTCATTGATCTTCGCCCACTTTAAGCTCCTTTGATTTCATTGATTTTTCATTGATCATTTCATTATTGGA
>CM031605.1:100390256-100396946 GCA_018398815.1 Conus ventricosus
AACAAAGACTTGGCCCCAGGGGTTTAATGCAAAACCCTCCTTCAAACTCATTTCTTTCCCCCAAGCACCCATTGAACTACACCTGGACCTCTCTTCCAGCCATGCTGATTTTTAAAGTATTACACCTCTATAGACAAAAAGGGCCCAAAACCACTCAAAAGGCCGCACCCTTTCCATTCTTTCCTCAAACAAGGACCTAAATTCCGACTCGCCTGCACTAGGGTCACCTCCCTGACGTCACCTGACACATTCCCTTTTCGTCCGGCCCACGGAACCCCATGAATAGCCACCAGGGGTCGCGCCCTCCGTACCCGGCCGGAAATCGCAACTCTCCCCCCACTGTCCCTCGACTGCAAACACCCCCATACTCCCCCCCTTTCTATACGACTCGGTACCCCCCCCCTGGTGACCCTGAATTCGCCACTGAAGCCCCAAAAAGGCGCCTCAAAAACAAAACTCCCCTTAAATTTCCAAACTCGAGAACATTCCCGACTCATTCACCCCCTACCAAAATTTTCCCAATTTTTCCCTCCAGACGAATTTTTCTCAATTGAAAAAACAAACTCATTGCTGGTCATATAAATACCCCCCATGCTTCAAGAATCATTCCTGCCATCTCTACAGGTAATGTACCTAATTTTTAAAAAAACCAAAATAAATCAGTAACCAAACTCACTTTTTGCTCATAACGTTTCACAACTTTTTAACTCAAAAGGGGCCCACATATAAAAAAACTCTCTCCTTGCTTAGCTACACTCCATACATTTTTAATTAATCTTTCCCTTTTCACTTCAATATACACAACCATGTTTTACCAAAAGATTAAATTCAGTGGTGCCCCACCCCACTTACATCAAAATAAAATTTCAGGCTGTGCCCCACACACGCTCTCAAAACCCCAAAAAGCAAAAAAACCATTTACAAGTCAAAAAATAAGACATTTTCACACTTCCCGATCATGAACAAGACAACAAAGCAAACAATACAACCAAAAAATCATAAACTAACACGAGCAGCACTAAACCAATTACATGAACAAAAGAAACATCAACTAAAACCATTAATCAAAAAAATTAAAAAACAAATGAACAAGACTCAACCCCGCCCATAGGGGCAACAAAAATCAAAAACCAACGGCCACACATTATTTAACTATTTCCGAACAGATGAGCCACACCCCACCACAATCACACCCCGTAATTGCCCCTACCATGTCCCTTCTGTTTTTTCACACTACGAAGAAACCCCCAGAGGCATTACTCCCAACCCTTGCCCTACTCCTGCCCCCTCAATCTTGACCCCGTTTGGGCTCCCCAATATACCTTGGGCAATATTTGCGCATTCCGGGTTTTACAAGAGAGTCAAGCACCTTTCACACAGTTTAGCCTTAATAAAGGGGCGCGTAAAACGCCTCCTCTTCACCCTCCAAAACCCATGCACTGCGACGACGACATCTCCCTTTTCAAAATTTTATGAGAGACCCCACCATTTTACCGAACTGATTTTCCTCTCTTTTGGGAAAATTTCCCCTTGTTCAATCCCCTCTCCTATGCCCACTACATGAGCCTTTTTTTCGTCCCCTTTTTTTTTCCAACACGGGCTCGTCTGCTCCTGTGAGCTGACTACGGGCATTTCCAAATGAAGCTGGTCCCTTACCTTCTGCATGCTTTAACTGCCCCCCGGCCCAAACCCACTGCGGTTCCAGTTACTCTGTGGTCCAGTTTTGGCCCCCACCCTGAGGGCCCCCCACCGGCTCCTACATTTCTGACACCACGGCAACGCCAACAACTTTTTGAACCACCACTAGGCCACCATGGGCCCACGGCACTGCCACAAAAGCCACCTCCCTGGGCCCCGGCACCCCACTACACCTATTTCAGTCCACTGCCCACCACCATGGGCCCCCTTCAGGGCCCACACAGCTCCCTGCTACGGGGCCTGGGCACTCCACCTGCTTCTGTTTCTTTTTCCCACCCCTTTACGCCTTGCTTCCCCACTTGACTGGCACCTGCAGGCTTTGGGGGGATAACCCACCCCCTAACAAAGCTGGGTAGGGGAAAATTGTTTTGCACCGCAGTGAATACTCCTACAAACCTACTCTACTCACAAAGGGCAAAGGTAGCCGATTTAATTTCTTTCCCTCGCATACGCACGCAGGGTTTCCCCGGGATGTCTGCTCTCCCACAAAACCGGGCCACCATTGCCGCTAGAGTCAGTCCTTATCTAATAAACAGGTCACCGGGTTCCCTTTTCTACCCCTAATTTGGGGGCTACTCTGCCTTGCTGTTGAATTGTATCAAGGCAACAAAGATGTATTCCCACTCCGCTACTTTCCCTTGGGGAATGACCCTCTCGCCCACATTTAAAACATGGCGTTTCACTCTACCTTCTCTTTAATCCCCCCCTTGCCACGGGGGCTTAGAATGCGCTTCTAACTGGGTCCCCTCCTTTTTGATGAGTCGGCGACTCACTCTCTGACTGTGGGTCCGCATAACGGGAAAAACATTCGTTCCCTTTAAAAAACAGCGCTGATCATGGCGCCAACCCCGTCTGCAACTTTCACTAACCTTTTAACTTTTTTATTTCTCTTTCTGCCAAGAAAAAGGGATCTCTCCGTACGTGCAGGGTTTGCCCCCAAAGTCTCTTTTCCCTTCAACTGTTAAAGGTCTGTTCAATACCCCTATCCATCCATTTTTCAAAGGAATCTACCCGATAAAGGAACGTACATTGGGGCCCCCCGGCCCACGCACAGCCTCCTAAATTTTTCCTGTTCAACCAGTTACCCGGACCTTTTAACAAAGCACACGCACAGATACATAATCCGCTTTTTTTTCCCAAAGGTAGGGAGAAAAACTTTCCTAGCCTTAGGGGTCAACAGTGCGGGCAATGTTGGGCCCCCCTTTTTCGGAAGCCTGATCTTTGGAATCCTTTTAAACTGGAGATAAATCCTCTAAAAGACGGATTTTTCATCAAAATTGGGTACTATCAAGGGATTGTAATAGAATAAAGTTTTGGGTTTGCCCCTTTCTAGTTTCTTACCTAGATCAACAACTTAATTTTTTTTAGCTCAAACGCCTACCTCCTCTCTTTTTCTTTCATCCGTTCCTCTCTTTCCCTTTTCTTTCTCCTTTCCCTTTTTTTCCCCTCTTTTTCCTCTGCCCCTTTTCCCCCCCCTTTTCGTCCTCCTCTTTTTCCCGTTTTCTCTCCTCTTTTTCCCGTTCTCTTTCTCTCTCCTCTTTTTTCCCTTCCTTTTTCTCCTCCCTTTTTTCCCCTTCTCTTTCTCTCTCCTCTTTTCCCCCTTCTCTTTCTTCTCCTCTTTTTTTCCCTTCTCTTTTTCCCCTCCCTCCTTCCCGCTCTTTCTCTCCTCCCTTTCCCATTCCTTCCTCCCTCTTTTTCCCTTCTCTTTCTCTCTCCTCTTTTCACCTTTTTTTTTTTTCTCTCTGTTTTTTTCCCCC
Source organism: Conus ventricosus (assembly GCA_018398815.1). Classification (NCBI taxonomy): domain Eukaryota; kingdom Metazoa; phylum Mollusca; class Gastropoda; order Neogastropoda; family Conidae; genus Conus; species Conus ventricosus. The sequence continues at coordinate 100,393,712 of CM031605.1, forward strand.
TCCTTTGTATTTTTTGGGCCCGATTACACGGCCATTCTCATCTACATATGCCCAGTTCCCGGGCCCTTTATCCTAAAGCTTTTCCTCTTCTATGAGGGCCATCTTTTTCAGCGGACCCATTTGTTCAGCCCCTCTCATCGACATTCTAAGCTATCTAACCCTCGTCAGCTAGTTAAACAACCACATAAAAAGCGAGATATCCCACATCACTTGTAAAAAACGATCAAAATTGTCTACACACTCAACCCAACAGCGACCAAACAAGCAAGTTCAAAAAGAAGGGGCCCCGTCAGAAAAAAAAAAAAAAAAAAAAAAAAAAACAACCCATGACTAACGTCTTTTCCCCCCGGGAAGAAAAAAAAATCTAGGTTTTCCCCAATTACGACAAATTTAAATCCCTTGTATTTAACAAAACCGAAAAAAAAATCACTTTTTGCTCATTATGTTCATCCCGGACGAAATCCCCAATTTTTACGGGCTCCCACGCTCCCCCTCGTTTTTAAAATATGATTTTCATATTCAGGGGTGCAGGGGGTTATAGACAAAGTATTTACGCTTTCACAAACCAAAACGCTCTCGCATAGGCCACACCACCTGCACCACATGGCCCCAAAGGTGACGGGAAAACCCAAAAACATTTCATAGAAAAAATCAAAATTTTATTCAATGACTCCGAGCCCCCCCCCGTCACTACACAACCCAAAATTCTGTAAAACTACAACATGAAACAGCTACAGACAATTTTAAAATGATCCCTTCCCTTTAATTTCCTTTTTTTAACCAGGAAAGACAATTTCCACATTCCGTTTTGCACACTTATAAACTTAAGGCAAAAAAGCGTCCATACTGCCACATCCTTGGTTTTACCTCATTTTTTTCTCACCCACTGTCGAACCCCGGCTGAACTCCACACCGGGGGTTCCACCCATTGGCCAAAACCCATTTGGGGGACACTGGGAAAGTAGCTTAGTCGCACCCTCACCTGAACTCCCGGCTTCCCGTACTTCGCCCCCCCACGGGAAAAGGGGTCCGCGGCCTTTCCCACAGGGCTTCTCTGGGTGCAAAAACCCCACCGTTGTCGGCACTCCCGTCAGCTCCAAAACGCCGTCTTGCTGTCGACCCCCCACACGGGGGACACTTTTTCTCGGTCGGCTCCGGGGTACAGCAACCTCCACGCTTACGTCCCCAACCCCGGGGAAAAACGGGGGACGCTAACCTCTGCTTTACGCTGTATTTTTGACCCTCACAAAACGGCGGTTCACTTTTCCCTTAATGGGCACACACTTCCCCTTTTCCAAGCCCTTATATCGTTCCAAAGAAAGAGAAACCCGAGTTTTAAAAAGCCAACCAAAGGAAACTGGGACACACCACACAGAATTTGAAAAAATCCCCAATTTTTTTTTATTCCACCAATAACCTGTCACCACCAACACACACACCACAGCTGCTAGCGCCAACAAAGACTTGGACCCAGGGGTTAAGCATAACCTCCATTCAAACCAGTTCGTTTTCCCCCAAACTAACCCTTGAACACAGCCTGGACCTCTCCCACCTGACTTTGCTCAAAATTTTCACCCCTATAACAACAAACGCAAAACCCCTCCCATGGCCCCACCTTCCCCTTCATTTTCCCCAAACAAGGGCACTGAATGGGCGCGTATCGCCCAGGGTGACGGGCACCTACCCGACGGTCACCTGACACGATTGCCTTTCTTTTGGCCCCCGGGACCCAGTGAAAAGCCACCAGTGGCGACTGGACACCCTGCCCAGGGCCGGGAAACGGGAACTCCTCGCACTGCCCTCGGGCAGCAAACACTTTTCCTATCCCCTCCTTTATAACACTCGGGGGATCCCCCCCCGGTGATGCCGAAAATTTGCACACTTGAAACCCAAGGAACGTGCTCTCAACAAAAACAACACCCTTAACCTAAATGCTCGAAACATTTGGCCGACTCATTACATTGTTATTCTTTTTTTTTGTTTTTTTGTTTTTTGTTGTTGTTAAAAAAAACAGAATCGACCCCCCAAATCATTTTCTGATACAGAATAATTGAATTCCAAACCCCCCCTCCACTCCGCCCTCCCCCCCCCCCCCCCCTTTTTTTTTTTTTTTTAAAAAAAAAAACAAACGAAATGGCAAACAAATTTAAACCCCCATTAATAAACCAAAGAAAAAGGAGGGGATAACAAAAATAAACACTCGCTTTATCATTAGAACCAACGGACTTAAAAAAAAAACAAAACAAAAAAACCACCACAACCAAACCAACCCCACCACCACCCCACCCCCACCAAAAAAAATACACCGACACAAATGAACGTAATCCCCCAAAAGGGGAACAACTAACTCAACAACCTGACCCTCCACCCATAATCAAGGGCTTGAAAAAAGAAAAAAAAAAAAAAAAACAAAAACCCCCAAACACCGGGGGGGCTGGGTGGCAGGCCCTTACTGAAAATGTGAAACATTTTGAACGTTTTTAATCAATGAATAGCAAAACTTAAACAAAAAAAACAAACAAGAGATCGGCCAAACATGACAAAAACAAAAGAGAAATAGCTACGACAAGTAAATCAAAAAAAAAACGCAGCATCATAAAACAAGAAAGTAAAAGTTAAAAATAAAAAAGAAAAAAGAAAAACAATTTCCCATCTACAAAAAATGGGGTGGACGGGAAGTAGCTGTTGAAACAATGCGAGAAAAATTGCCATTCTTAAAACAAAAAATTGCGGGCTTCAGAAAGCAACAACAACTATCATAAAAACAAAGAAAAAAAAAACAACCAAAAGAATTAAACTCGTAAGTTAGACCGCAACACCCTAAACAAGCAGTGGGGAAAAAAATAAACCCAAAAAAATATCGATTTTGAACTCAGAAGAAATAACTAAAGAACTTAAAACCACAAACTTATTACAAACCGACAACAAAAATTAAACAAAACAAAAAAAACCCAACGGCAAGCAAACATCCAAAGAAAATCATTTTTTTAATCATTACACCTCGAGGAAAGCAGATTTATTTAAAAAAAAAAAAAGAAAAAAAGAAAAAAAACTATTTTGTAAAAAAAACAAGCAGTAAAGGGTAAATAATCACCAAAAAAAATACGGGAAAAATTTTTGCGATGAACAAAAAAAGCATCAGTTCCGTGAAAAAATAAAAAAAAAAAACAAACAAAAAAAACCACAAAAAAAAAAGGGAAAAAAAAAAAAAAAAAAACACACACACACAACACAC
>CM031605.1:100397046-100412046 GCA_018398815.1 Conus ventricosus
CCCCCTCCTTCACCCTCACCCTTCGTCTGCTCGTTCAGGGAAAAGCGTGGTCTACGTGACGCCGTCAGTGGTTTCCGTGTCACAAAAGAGGATCAGCAGCATCCTCCCTCCCCCCTCCCCCCACCTCCGTTCTCTGTCTGTCTGTCTCCCTCCCTCCCTCCCTCTCTCTCTCCCCCCAACGCCACCCCCCCCCCCCCCCCCCCCCCCCCCCCCGTTATTGATGTATTACAATGGTAAGTTCCGTCCCTGTCTGGGCGATATATTGCCACACACACACACACACACACACACACACACACATACACACACACACACACACACACTCACACTCTCACACACACACACACACACACACACACACACACACACACACACACACACACACACACGCACACGCACACGCACATGCACACACACACACACACACACACACACACACACACACACACACACACACACACACACACACACACACACGCACCCGACACACCTACCCCATCTGCCAGTGGTCTAAAGGTCCCTGCACACGTATCGTGTCGTCGTGGTGACTTGCTGGGAGAGATGCCGAGTCTCGCAGCAAACAGACAGTGTGGCAGTCACCGCAATGTATTGAGTTAATAATTATAATAATAATGAATACTTATATATAGCGCCTATTCTCTGTGGTTCACAGTGTGGTGTCAGACCATGGTTCACAGTGTGGTGTTAGACAATGGTTCACAGTGTGGTGTCAGGCTATGGTTCACAGTGTGGTGTCAGGCTATGGTTCACAGTGTGGGGTCAGGCTATGGTTCACAGTGTGGTGTCAGGCTATGGTTCACAGTGTGGTGTCAGGCCATGGTTCACAGTGTGGTGTCAGACAATGGTTCAGTGTGGTGTTAGGCCATGGTTCACAGTGTGGTGTCAGGCCATGGTTCACAGTGTGGTGTCAGACCATGGTTCACAGTGTGGTGTCAGACCATGGTTCAGTGTGGTGTTAGACCATGGTTCACAGTGTGGTGTTAGACTGAGGTTCACAGTGTGGTGTTAGGCCATGGTTCACAGTGTGGTGTCAGACCATGATTCACAGTGTGGTGTCAGGCCATGGTTCACAGTGTGGTGTCAGGCTGTGTTTCACAGTGTGGTGTCAGACCATGGTTCACAGTGTGGAGTTAGACCATGGTTCACAATGTGGTGTCAGGCCATGGTTCACAGTGTGGTGTCAGGCCATGGTTCACAGTGTGGTGTCAGGCTATGGTTCACAGTGTGGTGTCAGGCTATGGTTCTCATTTGGTGTTAGACCATGGTTCACAGTGTGGTGTCAGACCATGGTTGACAGTGTGGTGTCAGGCCATGGTTCACAGTGTGGTGTCAGGCCATGGTTCACAGTGTGGTGTCAGACCATGGTTCACAGTGTGGTGTCAGGCTATGGTTCACAGTGTGGGGTTAGGCCATTGTTCACAGTGTGGTGTCAGGCCGTGGTTCACAGTGTGGTGTCAGGCCATGGTTCACAGTGTAGTGTCAGGCCGTGGTTCACATTGTGGTGTCAGGCCATGGTTCACAGTGTGGTGTCAGGCCGTAATTCACAGTGTGGTGTTAGGCTATGGTTCACAGTGTGGTGTCAGGCTATGGTTCACAGTGTGTTGTTAGGCCATGGTTCACAGTGTGGTGTCAGGCTATGGTTCTCAGTGTGGTGTTAGGCCATGGTTCACAGTGTGGTGTCAGGCTATGGTTCACAGTGTGGTGTTAGGCCATGGTTCACAGTGTGGTGTCAGGCTATGGTTCACAGTGTGGTGTTAGACCATGGTTAACAGTGTGGTGTCAGGCTATGGTTCACAGTGTGGTGTTAGACCATGGTTCACAGTGTGGTGTCAGGCTATGGTTCACAGTGTGGTGTTAGGCCATGGTTCACAGTGTGGTGTCAGACCATGGTTCACAGTGTGGTGTCAGACCATGGTTCACAGTGTGGTGTCAGACCATGGTTCACAGAGTGGTGTCAGACCATGGTTCACAGTGTGGTGTCAGACCATGGTTCACAGTGTGGTGTCCAGGCTATGGTTCACAGTGTGGTGTCAGGCTATGGTTCACAGTGTGGTGTCAGACCATGGTTCACAGTGGGGTGTTAGGCCATGGTTCACAGTGTGGTGTCAGGCCATAGTTCACAGTGTGGTGTCAGACTATGGTTCACAGTGTGGTGTTAGACCATGGTTCACAGTGTGGTGTTAGACCATGGTTCACAGTGTGGTGTCAGGCTATGGTCCATAGTGTGGTGTCAGGCCATGGTTCACAGTGTTGTGTCAGGCTATGGTTCACAGTGTGGTGTCAGGCTATGGTTCACAGTGTGGTGCCAGGCTATGGTTCACAGAGTGGCGTCAGGCCATGGTTCACAGTGTGGTGTTAGACCATGGTTCACAGTGTGGTGTTAGGCCATGGTTCACAGTGTGGTGTTAGAGCATGGTTCACAGTGTGGTGTCAGGCTGTGGTTCACAGTGTGGTGTCAGACCGTGGTTCACAGTGTGGTGTCAGACCATGGTTCACAGTGTGGTGTCAGGCTGTGGTTCACAGTGTGGTGTCAGACCGTGGTTCACAGTGTGGTGTCAGACCATGGTTCACAGTGTGGTGTCAGACCATGGTTCACAGTGTGGTGTCAGGCTATGGTTCACAGTGTGGTGTCAGACCATTGTTCACAGTGTGGTGTCAGGCTGTGGTTCACAGTGTGGTGTCAGACCGTGGTTCACAGTGTGGTGTCAGACCATGGTTCACAGTGTGGTGTCAGGCTATGGTTCACAGTGTGGTGTTAGACCATGGTTCACAGTGTGGTGTTAGACCATGGTTCACAGTGTGGTGTTAGGCTATGGTTCACAGTGTGGTGTCAGGCTATGGTTCACAGTGTGGTGTCAGCCTATGGTTCTCAGAGTGGTGTCAGACCATGGTTCACAGTGTGGTGTTAGACCATGGTTCACAGTGTGGTGTTAGGCTATGGTTCACAGTGTGGTGTCAGGCTATGGTTGTCATTGTGGTGTCAGACCATGGTTCACAGTGTGGTGTCAGGCCATGGTTCACAGTGTGGTGTCAGACTGTGGTTCACAGTGTGGTGTCAGACCATGGTTCACAGTGTGGTGTTAGACCATTGTTCACAGTGTGGTGTTAGACCTTGGTTCACAGTGTGGTGTCAGGCTATGGTTCACAGTGTGGTGTTAGGCCATTGTTCACAGTGTGGTGTCAGGCCATGGTTCACAGTGTGATGTTAGGCCATGGTTCACAATGTGGTGTCAGGCCATGGTTCACAGTGTGGTGTCAGGCTATGGTTCACAGTGTGGTGTTAGACCATGGTTCACAGTGTGGTGTCAGGCCATGGTTCACAGTGTGGTGTTAGACCATGGTTCACAGTGTGGTGTCAGGCCATGGTTCACAGTGTGGTGTTAGGCCATGGTTCACAGTGTGGTGTCAGGCTATGGTTCACAGTGTGGTGTCAGACCATGGTTCACAGTGTGGTGTCAGACCATGGTTCACAGTGTGGTGTCAGACCATGGTTCACAGTGGGGTGTTAGGCCATGGTTCACAGTGTGGTTTTAGACCATGGTTCACAGTGTGGTGTCAGGCTATGGTTCACAGTGTGGTGTCAGGCTATGGTTCATAGTGTGGTGTCAGACTATGATTCACAGTGTGGTGTCAGGCTGTGGTTCACAGTGTGGTGTTAGGCCATGGTTCGCAGTGTGGTGTCAGGCTGTGGTTCACAGTGTGGTATCAGGCTATGGTTCACAGTGTGGTGTTAGGCCATGGTTCACAGAGTGGCGTCAGGCCATGGTTCACAGTGTGGTGTTAGTCCATGGTTCACAGTGTGGTGTCAGGCTTTGGTTCACAGTGTGGTGTCAGACCATGGTCACAGTGTGGAGTTAGACCATGGTGCACAGTGTGGCGTCAGGCCATGGTTCACAGTGTGGTTTCAGGCCATGGTTCACAGTGTGGTGTCAGGCTATGGTTCACAATGTGGTGTTAGGCCATGGTTCACAGAGTGGCGTCAGGCCATGGTTCACAGTGTGGTGTTAGACCATGGTTCACAGTGTGGTGTCAGGCCATGGTTCACAGTGTGGTGTTAGGCCATGGTTCACAGTGTGGTGTCAGGCTATGGTTCACAGTGTGGTGTCAGACCATGGTTCACAGTGTGGTGTCAGACAATGGTTCACAGTGTGGTGTCAGACCATGGTTCACAGTGTGGTGTTAGACCATGGTTCACAGTGTGGTGTCAGGCTATGGTTCACAGTGTGGTGTCAGGCTATGGTTCACAGTGTGGTGTCAGGCTATGGTTCATAGTGTGGTGTCAGACTATGATTCACAGTGTGGTGTCAGGCTGTGGTTCTCAGTGTGGTGTTAGGCCATGGTTCACAGTGTGGCGTCAGGCCATGGTTCACAGTGTGGTGTTAGTCCATGGTTCACAGTGTGGTGTCAGGCTTTAGTTCACAGTGTGGTGTCAGGCCATGGTTCACAGTGTGGTGTTAGACCATGGTTCACAGTGTGGTGTCATGCCATGGTTCACAGTGTGGTGTTAGACCATGTTTCACAGTGTGGTGTTAGACCATGGTTCACAGTGTGGAGTTAGACCATGGTTCACAGTGTGGCGTCAGGCTATGTTTCACAGTGTGGTGTTAGACCATGGTTCACAGTGTGGTGTCTGGCTTTGGTTCACAGTGTGGTGTCTGGCTTTGGTTCACAGTGTGTGTCAGGCTATGGTTCACAGTGTGGTGTTAGGCCATGGTTCACAGTGTGGTGTCAGGCTATGGTTCTCAGTGTGGTGTCAGGCCATGGTTCACAGTGTGGTGTTAGGCCATGGTTCACAGTGTGGTGTCAGGCTGTGTTTCACAGTGTGGTATCAGGCTATGGTTCACAGTGTGGTGTTAGGCCATGGTTCACAGAGTGGCGTCAGGCCATGGTTCACAGTGTGGTGTTAGACTATGGTTCACAGTGTGGTGTCAGGCCATGGTTCACAGTGTGGTGTTAGACCATGGTTCACAGTGTGGTGTCAGCTTTGGTTCACAGTGTAGTGTCAGACCATGGTTCACGGTGTGGTGTCAGGCCATGGTTCACAGTGTGGTGTTAGGCCATGGTTCACAGTGTGGTGTTAGACCATGGTTCACAGTGTGGTGTCAGGCTTTGGTTCACAGTGTGGTGTCAGACCATGGCTCACAGTGTGGAGTTAGACCATGGTGCACAGTGTGGCGTCAGGCTATGGTTCACAGTGTGGTGTCAGGCCATGGTTCACAGTGTGGTGTCAGGCTATGGTTCACAATGTGGTGTTAGGCCATGGTTCACAGAGTGGCGTCAGGCCATGGTTCACAGTGTGGTTTCAGGCTATGGTTCACAGTGTGGTGTCAGGCTATGGTTCACAGAGTGGCGTCAGGCCATGGTTCACAGTGTGGTGTTAGACCATGGTTCACAGTGTTGTGTTAGAGCATGGTTCACAGTGTGGTGTCAGGCTGTGGTTCACAGTGTGGTGTCAGACCATGGTTCACAGTGTAGTGTCAGACCATGGTTCACAGTGTGGTGTCAGGCCATGGATCACAGTGTGGTGTCAGGCCATGGTTCACAGTGTGGTGTCAGACCATGATTCACAGTGTGGTGTCAGGCTGTGGTTGACAGTGTGGTGTCAGACCGTGGTTCACAGTGTGGTGTCAGGCCATGGTTCACAGTGTGGTGTCACACCATGGTTCACAGTGTGGTGTCAGACCATGGTTCACAGTGTGGTGTCAGGCCATGGTTCACAGTGTGGTGTCAGGCTGTGGTTCACAGTGTGGTGTTAGGCCATGGTTCACAGTGTGGTATCAGACCATGGTTCAGTGTGGTGTTAGACCATGGTTCACAGTGTTGTGTTAGGCCATGGTTCAACGTGTGGTGTCAGCCTATGGTTCTCAGAGTGGTGTCAGACCATGGTTCACAGTGTGGTGTTAGACCATGGTTCACAGTGTGGTGTTAGGCTATGGTTCACAGTGTGGTGTCAGGCTATGGTTGTCATTGTGGTGTCAGACCATGGTTCACAGTGTGGTGTCAGGCCATGGTTCACAGTGTGGTGTCAGGCTGTGGTTCACAGTGTGGTGTCAGACCATGGTTCACAGTGTGGTGTTAGACCATTGTTCACAGTGTGGTGTTAGACCTTGGTTCACAGTGTGGTGTCAGGCTATGGTTCACAGTGTGGTGTTAGGCCATTGTTCACAGTGTGGTGTCAGGCCATGGTTCACAGTGTGATGTTAGGCCATGGTTCACAATGTGGTGTCAGGCCATGGTTCACAGTGTGGTGTCAGGCTATGGTTCACAGTGTGGTGTTAGACCATGGTTCACAGTGTGGTATCAGGCCATGGTTCACAGTGTGGTGTTAGACCATGGTTCACAGTGTGGTGTCAGGCCATGGTTCACAGTGTGGTGTTAGGCCATGGTTCACAGTGTGGTGTCAGGCTATGGTTCACAGTGTGGTGTCAGACCATGGTTCACAGTGTGGTGTCAGACCATGGTTCACAGTGTGGTGTCAGACCATGGTTCACAGTGGGGTGTTAGGCCATGGTTCACAGTGTGGTTTTAGACCATGGTTCACAGTGTGGTTTTAGACCATGGTTCACAGTGTGGTGTCAGGCTATGGTTCACAGTGTGGTGTCAGGCTATGGTTCATAGTGTGGTGTCAGACTATGATTCACAGTGTGGTGTCAGGCTGTGGTTCACAGTGTGGTGTTAGGCCATGGTTCGCAGTGTGGTGTCAGGCTGTGGTTCACAGTGTGGTATCAGGCTATGGTTCACAGTGTGGTGTTAGGCCATGGTTCACAGAGTGGCGTCAGGCCATGGTTCACAGTGTGGTGTTAGTCCATGGTTCACAGTGTGGTGTCAGGCTTTGGTTCACAGTGTGGTGTCAGACCATGGGTCACAGTGTGGAGTTAGAACCATGGTGCACAGTGTGGCGTCAGGCCATGGTTCACAGTGTGGTGTCAGGTCATGGTTCACAGTGTGGTGTCAGGCTATGGTTCACAATGTGGTGTTAGGCCATGGTTCACAGAGTGGCGTCAGGCCATGGTTCACAGTGTGGTGTTAGACCATGGTTCACAGTGTGGTGTCAGGCCATGGTTCACAGTGTGGTGTTAGGCCATGGTTCACAGTGTGGTGTCAGGCTATGGTTCACAGTGTGGTGTCAGACCATGGTTCACAGTGTGGTGTCAGACAATGGTTCACAGTGTGGTGTCAGACCATGGTTCACAGTGTGGTGTCAGGCTATGGTTCACAGTGTGGTGTCAGGCTATGGTTCACAGTGTGGTGTCAGGCTATGGTTCATAGTGTGGTGTCGGACTATGATTCACAGTGTGGTGTCAGGCTGTGGTTCTCAGTGTGGTGTTAGGCCATGGTTCACAGTGTGGCGTCAGGCCATGGTTCACAGTGTGGTGTTAGTCCATGGTTCACAGTGTGGTGTCAGGCTTTAGTTCACAGTGTGGTGTCAGGCCATGGTTCACAGTGTGGTGTCAGGCTATGGTTCACAGTGTGGTGTTAGACCATGTTTCACAGTGTGGTGTTAGACCATGGTTCACAGTGTGATGTCAGGCTATGGTTCACAGTGTGGTGTTAGGCCATGGTTCACAGAGTGCCGTCAGGCCATGGTTCACAGAGTGGTGTTAGACCATGGTTCACAGTGTGGTGTTAGACCATGGTTCACAGTGTGGTGTCAGACCATGGCTCACAGTGTGGAGTTAGACCATGGTTCACAGTGTGCCGTCAGGCCATGGTTCACAGTGTGGTGTTAGACCATGGTTCAGAGTGTGGTGTCAGGCTTTGGTTCACAGTGTGGTGTCAGACCATGGCTCACAGTGTGGAGTTAGACCATGGTTCACAGTGTGGCGTCAGGCTATGTTTCACAGTGTGGAGTTAGACCATGGTTCACAGTGTGGCGTCAGGCTTTGGTTCACAGTGTGGTGTCAGGCTTTGGTTCACAGTGTGGTGTCTGGCTTTGGTTCACAGTGTGTGTCAGGCTATGGTTCACAGTGTGGTGTTAGGCCATGTTCACAGTGTGGTGTCAGGCTATGGTTCTCAGTGTGGTGTCAGGCCATGGTTCACAGTGTGGTGTTAGGCCATGGTTCACAGTGTGGTGTCAGGCTGTGTTTCACAGTGTGGTATCAGGCTATGGTTCACAGTGTGGTGTTAGGCCATGGTTCACAGAGTGGCGTCAGGCCATGGTTCACAGTGTGGTGTTAGACCATGGTTCACAGTGTGGTGTCAGGCCATGGTTCACAGTGTGGTGTTAGACCATGGTTCACAGTGTGGTGTCAGGCTTTGGTTCACAGTGTGGTTTCAGACCATGGTTCACGGTGTGGTGTCAGGCCATGGTTCACAGTGTGGTGTTAGGCCATGGTTCACAGTGTGGTGTTAGACCATGGTTCACAGTGTGGTGTCAGGCTTTGGTTCACAGTGTGGTGTCAACCATGGCTCACAGTGTGGAGTTAGACCATGGTTCACAGTGTGGTGTCAGGCTTTGGTTCACAGTGTGTGTCTGGCTTTGGTTCACAGTGTGTGTCAGGCTATGGTTCACAGTGTGGTGTTAGGCCATGGTTCACAGTGTGGTGTCAGGCTATGGTTCTCAGTGTGGTGTCAGGCCATGGTTCACAGTGTGGTGTTAGGCCATGGTTCACAGTGTGGTGTCAGCTGTGTTTCACAGTGTGGTATCAGGCTATGGTTCACAGTGTGGTGTTAGGCCATGGTTCACAGAGTGGCGTCAGGCCATGGTTCACAGTGTGGTGTTAGACCATGGTTCACAGTGTGGTGTCAGGCCATGGTTCACAGTGTGGTGTTAGACCATGGTTCACAGTGTGGTGTCAGGCTTTGGTTCACAGTGTGGTGTCAGACCATGGCTCACAGTGTGGAGTTAGACCATGGTTCGCAGTGTGGCGTCAGGCCATGGTTCACAGTGTGGTGTTAGACCATGGTTCACAGTGTGGTGTCAGGCCATGGTTCACAGTGTGGTGTTAGTCCATGGTTCACAGTGTGGTGTCAGGCCATGGTTCACAGTGTGGTGTCAGGCTATGGTTCACAGTGTGGTGTTAGGCTATGGTTCATAGTGTGGTGTCAGGCGATGGATTACAGTGTGGTATCAGGCTCTGGTTCACAGTGTGGTGTCAGGCCATGGTTCACAGTGTGGTGTCAGACCATGGTTCACAGTGTGGTGTTAGGCCATGGTTCACAGTGTGGTGTCATGCCATGGTTCACAGTGTGTGTCAGGCCGTAATTCACAGTGTGGTGTCAGACTATGGTTCACAGTGTGGTGTCAGGCTATGGTTCACAGTGTGGTGTCAGGCTATGGTTCACAGTGTGGTGTCAGGCTATGGTTCACAGTGTGGTGTTAGGCCATGGTTCACAAGAGTGGTGTCAGGCCATGGTTCACAGTGTGGTGTTAGACCATGGTTCACAGTGTGGTGTCAGGCCATGGTTCACAGTGTGGTGTCAGGCTATGGTTCACAGTGTGGTGTCAGGCTTTGGTTCACAGTGTGGTGTCAGGCTATGGTTCAGAGTGTGGTGTCAGGCCATGGTTCACAGTGTGGCGTCAGGCCATGGTTCACAGTGTGGTCTCAGGCTTTGGTTCACAGTGTGGAGTCAGACCATGGCTCACATTGTGGTGTTAGACCATGGTTCACAGTGTGGTGTCAGGTCATGGATCACAGTGTGGTGTCAGACCATGGTTCACAGTGTGGTGTCAGGCTGTGGTTCCACAGTGTGGTGTCAGGCTGTGGTTCACAGTGTGGTGTCAGACCTTGGTTCACAGTCTGGTGTCACGCTATGGTTCACAGTTGGTGTCAGACCATGGTTCACAGTGTGGTGTCAGACCATGGTTCACAGTGTGGTGTCAGGCCATGGTTCACAGTGTGGTGTCAGGCTATCGTTCACATTGTGGTGTTAGACCATGGTTCACAGTGTAGTGTTAGACCATGGTTCACAGTGTGCTGTTAGACCATGCCTTAACATAGTCGAAGTCTGAATCTGAATCATTACGTCGCTGTCCCCACATCTTAGGGCATTATCGCGACGGGTTGGGGGTGTGCGCAGTCTAGCTAGTTAGCTGTTGTGATGCGATCAGTCTTTTGAAGCATTCTATGGATGGTGCCCTTACAATATTTTCTTCAAGGTGGTTCCTGTCTCTTACTGCGCTTGCCTGCTGATTATGCTTGGGGGAAATGTCTTGCCTTCAAACAGCAAATGGATAAAACCGCCACTTCTTCACCTACCAGAAACAGTTGCAGCAGAAACAGTTGCAAGACGTATCTTTGAAAAGCCAGAGGTTACAAAATGACTGTATTCGAGTGACCGGTAAAGCTGTCACGAACACCAGATGACAGAACAGGTGAAGCACTCGCACAAAGGACATGACCTGCCCAAATACTTTGTCGAGAGTTATCAAAAAGACATTGATAGCTAGTAAATTGGGCAAAGAAGTGACAGAATGGTTTTCTACTTAAGTAAACTAATGCAATCTTGAACATTTTTTTTTAAAGTTTGAGTGTCAAGTTTCCATTGATCAGTTTACGTAAGTAGTACTAGTTAGTAAAGGGAATGGCTCAAGCCTGAACCTGGCGTACATATGTACTCTGTGTTTAGAGCGATGGCAGTTGCAAGTACTTTAACCGCATGAGTGGGTGTTTGTTCTTGTTGTAAGTTAGATCTAGTTGCAAAGTGAGGCGACCTCAGGCAGAAATCTAAACAAATTTTAAATGTAATTAATAGCGAACGGCCAAGGAAACATAGACAAACGAATCACAAGACAAAACACAACACGTTTTGACCTCATAGGTCTTCTTCAGTCAAGATACAAAACACTCAGGACAACGAAAAGGAACAAGCAATCACTTATCTTCATTCACTTCAGCACAAGATGGGCGTTTTTTCTTAAATCCCTGCATTTTGTTTTAAGTGTTGATACCAACTCAGGATGACAACAGGATGAATTGAAAAATCCTTTGAAGATCTTTTGATGCATAATTCTGTTTGATATGTAGTTGCACCAGTTTTAAAACTGATGATTATATGTTATGAATGAAAAGATTATTTAATTAAGATCAGGCACTTGACAGGACTTGGTAAAAGAAGATGGGTCTGGTTTTTTTTTAAATGCCTGCATCTTTCATGAGGCCTTCCCATGACCAGCCTCCATCTCACCTCAGTCTACATCTCTCACTCATTTTTTATTTTCAGTATTGCCAAAAATAGTTGCTCTTACCTGTTTAATTGCTCTCATGCGTTTAAAATGCAACACTTTTTGAAGAAAGGGGGGAGTCCTTTTCTTATTGTTTCATGTGCATAGAGGTGCACAAACCTGGATTAGTCCACCAGTGTCATGCTACTTAAGTAGAGTGACGTCCAGTAAAGCAGCATCCACTATAGCAAGTTCCCACTGAGAGACAAAAATATCAGTGGATGTGCTTTGTGTGTGTGTGTGTGTGTGTGTGTGTGTGTGTGTGTGTGTGTGTGTGTGTGTGTGTGTGTGTGTGTGTGTGCGCACATGTGTGTGTGTGTGTGTGTGTGTGTGTGTGTGTGTGTGTTGTGTGTGTGTGTGTGTGTGCACGTGTGTGTGTGTGTGTGTGTGTGTGTGTGTGTGTGTGTGTGTGTGTGTGTGTGTGTGTGTGTGTGTGTGTGTGCACGTGTCTGTGTGTGCACGTGTGTGTGTGTGTGTGTGTGTGTGTGTGGTGTGTGTGTGTGTGTGTGTGGGTGTGTGTGTGTGTGGTGTGCATGATATTTAATGGGATTAATTTCAGCTCTATATATCAGCATTTTGTCAATGAATCTTAAGACTTTAACAGTAACACCCAATTTTGCACGCACACTCACACACACATGCACCACGCACACACACACACACACACACACACACACACACACACACACACACACACACACACACACACACCACACACACACACACACACACACACACACACACACACACACACGCGTGCATTCTCAGATAAATGAGCGATGTGATATTAGACTGATTTTTCATAGGTGACATGGGAGAAACTTGTTTGTGGTTGTAGTCATATGCTGCTGTTGTAAGATGTTAATCAAGTGGATGTCACTTAACAGGGCATTCAGAACTGGATGACATTTTAGGAGACCTGCACCTGTTTCACCGTATTTTTATCTGATTGCAATCAGTTTCTTTGGATGATAAAGATGATACTAATGGGTTCCACAGCCTTCCATCTGCACCCTAACCACTGCAACCATAGTGACCATAGCAGCTGGTTTGTCTTCACTTTTGCTATTGTTGCTGATGGTACAGTTACAAAGTTTACAAACAACATGAATTGACAGTACTGCTGCAACTGGCTACTAGAATTGTGACATCATTCAAATTCATGTTCTTAATGTTAATTTTGGAAGAATGCTACATTGCACAGGGAAGAAAAATACAAGATCCAAACTTTAGAATAAGCTGTAATATTGACAGAGGTCAACAGAAATATTTTATTGCAAGCTCATGTTTGTATGTAACTTATTGTGGGCAGTACGATGGCTGAAGAAGAATTGCCCATGTTGTTCAAGCTCATTGTTGTATGTAACTTATTGTTGGGCAGTACGTGGCTGAAGAAGAACTTTCCATGTTGTTCAAGCTCATTGTTATGTAACTTATTGTTGGGCAGTACGATGGCTGAAGAAGAACTTTCCATGTTGTTCAAAGCTCGTTGTTGTATGTAACTTATTGGTGGGCAGTACGATGGCTGAAGAGGAATTGTCCCATGTTGTTCAAGCTCATTGTTGTATGTAACTTATTGTTGGGCAGTACGATGGCTGAAGAAGAATTGTCCATGTTGTTCAAGCTCATTGTTGTATGTAACTTATTGTTGGGCAGTACGATGGCTGATGTTGTTCAAGCTCATTGTTGTATGTAACTTATTGTTGGGCAGTACGATGGCTGAAAAGAATTGTCCATGTTGTTCAAGCTCATTGTTGTATGTAACTTATTGTTGGGCAGTATCATGGCTGAGGAAGAATTGTCCATGTTGTTCAAGCTCATTGTTGTATGTAACTCATTGTTGGGCAGTATCATGGCTGAGGAAGAATTGTCCATGTTGTTCAAGCTCATTGTTTGTATGTAACTCATTGTTGGGCAGTATCATGGCCTGAGGAAGAATTGTCCATGTTGTTCAAGCTCATGTTTGTATGTAACTCATTGTTGGGCAGTATCATGGCTGAGGAAGAATTGTCTATGTTGTTCAAGCTCATTGTTTGTATGTAACTCATTGTTGGGCAGTATCATGGCTGAGGAAGAAATTGTCCATGTTGTTCAAGCTCATTGTTTGTATGTAACTCATTGTTGGCAGTATCATGGCTGGGAAGAATTGTCTATGTTGTTCAAGCTCATTGTTTGTATGTAACTCATTGTTGGGCAGTATCATGGCTGAGGAAGAATTGTCCATGTTGCTTAAGCGATGGCAGGCAGCATTCCAGAGAGCTACTGATTTTGACATGTGGGTCAACCAGTGAAGCCATTGATGTCTACCAAAGGTTTGCTTTTATTCAGTTGTAATTGTTTTGTTTTTTTTGTTGGTTTTTGAATTTTCACCAAACAATTTTTGAGATCTTGCAGTGGAGACTTCATTTAAAACCATGTATTTCATGAAAAATGAAACACACACACATACACACAGAGACTCACACATGCACAAACATGAAGGTTTTTAAATAATGTAATGATAGTAGCTCAGTAAATGTTTCAGACTTTTTCATGTTATTCTGTTGTAATAAAACAAGAAGTAAAGCTGACTTATTGATTTTGCCGCAATTAGTGAGTGAATTACTCATGACAATTTTCATTCAGTAACAAACCTGTACCTCCATGGAACAGACTACCTCCTAGTATCAAAATGGTGCAAACTAAAAATTTTAGCCTTCAAACATTTTATTGACCAGTGGAAATACTTTAAAGATATAAGTTATGAATATGGTGAATAAAGATATTTGAAAACATTGGACATATTTCTGATGATCCTCAATGTTGCAAATCAAGTAACAAACATGAAGTGGCTAGATCTGATGTTTTCTGATAGTGTTCTATAAATGAAATCCACAAAAACATTTCTATTTACATTGTGATCACAATAGTATATGTAATTTTTTTAAACACAGTTGGAATTGTATACTATAAATGAAATCCACAAAACATTTTCTGTTTACATTGTGATCAGACTGCTTTATTTTTGTGTGTGGATATTTTATCTTTGAGCGACTACATAAACCAGAAATGAAAGTCCCTGTAGAAAAGAGTAATGACAAAGTTTAAGTGTATTGTATACTTGCAGTTTTGCAGGCAGTGTCTTGCATATTTTTCCAGAAGATGTCAGCAAAACCATTAGAGAATTCCCATGCCTTTATATACCACCATGCAGTTAATCCAATGACAGATCAGTTTCAGTGTCATCAAACATGTGGTGTGTTCCAAATACACACCACACCACATTTCCTAAGTCATGAGACGACAGTGTGCATATACTGAAATAAGTACATGAATTACATGGTAATAGATCATTGAGGAAAGAGATGGAAATGGGGGTCTCCTGGGTGAAACTTAGATACCTGATCTCCATATTGACCCAAAACTTTGGAGTCTTTCAATGTAAGTGCTGAATTCAGCATACCAGCAGGCTTTCATTTTCAGTAAATAGAAAAAGACTTCTTCCCACCCATTCATTATTTTCATAGTTTCGGCCCCAGTTCCTAGGTGAAATTGTTTGCACAACTATCAAAAGAATTATGGCGCTCTCTTCTCTCTCTTCTCTCTCTCTCTCTCTCTCTCTCTCTCTCTCTCTCTCTCTCTCTCTCTCTCTCTCTCTCTCTCCTCTGTGTGTGTGTGTGTGTGTGTGTGTGTGTGTGTGTGTGTGTGTGTGTGTGTGTGTGTGTGTGTGTGCGCGCGCGCACGCACGCACGCACAAGCACACCTTTATACAGCATGTGTATGCGTGCATGACATCAGTGTTTGTTCCTCATGGGTATTTGTGTGCACGTATGTGT
>CM031605.1:100417046-100457139 GCA_018398815.1 Conus ventricosus
ACAGGTCTGAGAAAGAGAGAGTAAGTGAAAAGAAGAAGGAAGAGAGTGAAAGGAAAAAAAGAAGTGAATGGGGATGGGAAAGCAAGAAACAAGACAGTAAGCGAAAGTGCGAAAAGGGGTGTGGCAGAAAAAAGTGGGACAGGGACAACATACAAGGCAAACAACACTGATGCCAGAGTAGATCAAAATACAGGCATTTCCCCACCCTTAGAATCAGGTCAAGGCAACCCTAATCGGATGCCCTCACAGTTCCTAGTACACACACTGGCTCACGCACAGGATGAAAATAGTGATCAATTGGACAGTATCTGGAGCATTCAAGGAGATAGCTTAGGGACAAACACAGCATGCATGACTGAGTCAGAGATTGTGACACAACCTCTAGTACGCCTCATTCGCGGTGCGATTTATCTACACACATAGAGAAGGGAAAGACAGCACGACAACCATTGAATACACGACAACCTACAATTGAAGAAACTATACTTACGCAAGGCATGGTATATTCTGATAGTGAAGAAGGAGGTGAATTAAACAAAGGGGGGAAACCCAAACGCAAACAACACCCATCAGGAAAACAAGTATTAAGATCTGATACAAACATTTCAAGAACAACAAACAACCGACCACACTCACCTGGATACACACGTTCTCAATCAGCAAAGAAAGATGGGAAGGAAAGAAAAGAAAAGGAGAAAATATGAAAATTAGGCCAAGGTCACACACAAAATTCAAGGAAAAATGTCACCACAAGTCAACACACAGAGAACAGGCTAAATGAAAATGCTAGAGAAGATGGAACTGTGAGACAACACACGGTGAATGAGATAAAAATGTACGAGACAAGAGTGAATGGAAATGAGAACGAGGATGAAAGTGGAAATTTGACTAAGGATGAAATTAAAGAAGGGAAGAAAAAGCTGTATTTTGGTTGCTGGAACGTAGAAGGTCTGCTTGAGAAATTAACTGACCCAGATTTTTTAGAATACATTACATCATTTGATATCTGCTGTCAGAGCGAAACTTTTACGTTAGAGTCATTTGATTTTGAAATAAAATTCTCAAATTTTTTGTATACCCATTGCCCAGCTGTGAAATTTACCAAAATGGGCAGACCTTCAGTGGGGGTTGTCATGTTAATTAAAAAAGAAATGGCTGACTATGTTCAGTTAATAAGCACGGGATAAAAATGTATTATGTATACGTTTATCTGAAAATCTGCTAAATTGTGGGAAGGATATTATGTTTTTTGGAATATATATACACCCAGTTGATAGCCGTTTCTATTCTGATAAGGACTATACATGTACCTTAGAACTGCTGAGCAATATTTACTAACACAAATAGAGCAACGAAATGATTTTTTCTATATTATTGGAGGAGACTTCAATGCACGTATAGGGGAATGGGGTCTGTGTGTAAACGATGATGATGACACATTAAACAATGAACAGGATGTGTGTGCACGAAGGTCAATGGACTCTGTTACAAATGGTTTCGGAAAAAAATTAATTGAATTTTGTACAACATTTAAATTAACACCTCTAAATGGACTAAGTGCAGAGAACTTTGACGGTGCATACACATTCTATTCTGATAGAGGGAACAGTACAATTGATTATTATGTATGTTCATTTGAGTTGATTGGTAATGTAAAAAATTGTGTTATCCAGGAAAGAATTGAATCTCACCATATGCCAATCAATATGGTAATACAGAGTACATTGCCAGACCCCCAGGAAGACAAGGTTAAGAGAAAGTTTGTAAAGAAAATTAGATGGGACCCTGCAAAACAACAAGAATATATACAGCATATAGAAACAGAGAGATTTAAAATACTACTGGAACAGATTACCGAGGAGATTGACACTGATATAGATTTAAGTTTAGAAAATTTCAATAAACTATTAAAAGAGGCTGGTAAAAGTATGTATGTAAATGTAGGCATAGGAAGGGATAACAAAACAACAAATGGATGGTATGATAAGGAATGTGAAGCAAGGAAAAAGATGCCAGACACGCATTATGTACAATGACGCATACTAACAGATTCAAAAACCCAAATTTGTATGAAGTAAGAAAGGAGTTATATGCAAACAAAAGAACAATATATAAAGAAACAACCAGAGAGAAGAAAAAACATATAGTAAACAAACATACGAGGCACTCATACAAAACCAAAAAGACAGTAAGATGTTTTGGAACATTATAAAAAGCACAAAAAGAAAAAGATTACACTACCAGCAATAAGTATTACACAATGGCAAGAACACTTTGAAAGTGTTTTAAACCTGCAACTACCTGAAGTGCAAAACAACAATGAAAGGGTGCAACAAAACATTGAAGTCGAAGAAGAGGAAATCCATATACAAGAATTAGATGAAGAGATAACTAATATTGAAATAAGTTTAGCAATAAGAAATTGAAAAAAGGTAAAGCATCTAGACTTGACAGAATACCACCAGAATTTTTTAAGACCACAGAACAACACATAACCCCGTTTCTAATAAAATTACTTAATAAGATATTTCAGGATAGTTATTTTCCTATAGAATGGACAAAAGCTGTAATTGTGCCTCTTTTCAAAAAGGGTGATAAACAAATCCCAGGAAATTATAGAGGTATTTCCCTATTATGCACCTTAAGTAAAATTTTCACAGCTGTAATAAATAGAAGACTATACAACTGGGCAGAGGAAGAGAACAAAATAAGCAAAGAACAAGCAGGATTTAGAAAAACTTCTCTACATAGACCATATTTACACTCTGGTAACAATGATAAGTAACTGCTTGTATGGCAGAAGAAGAAGCAAATTATATGTAGCATTCATTGACTATCATAAAGCGTTCGATACAGTCAACAGGGATAAGCTATGGGAAATCCTAAAGAAACATAAAATATCTACTAAAATGTTAAACATGTTAAAAGGAATGTACAGAACAGTTCAGGCATGTGTGAGACATGGGAATGAACTGACAGATTTCTTCGACTGTTCTCAAGGAGTGAAACAAGGGTGCTTACTATCTCCTTTAATTTTTTCCCTTTTGATAACAGAAGTGGCAGAAAAGGTAACATTGAGAGGAAGACATGGCTACCAATTTCTACCAGGAACTGAGGAACTATTCCTACTACTCTTTGCTGACGACATAGCACTAATATCGATAACCCCATCAGGATTACAAAATCAACTTAGAAATCTCCAAGAGACCTCTGACCAAATAGGCCTAACAGTGAATCTACTAAAAACAAAAGTCATGGTATTCAGGAAAGGAGGATACTTAGGAAGAGCAGAGAAATGGTATTATAAAGGTGATGAATTAGAAGTTGTAAAATAGTTATAAATATTTGGGTTATACATTGACAACCAAACTCTCAGCAGATATCTCCCTCTCAGAATACGCAGGTAGAGCTAAAGGTAAGGTGATTGAAATAATGAAAACCATGTACAGTTTAGGACATATAGACATGAATATCTATTTTAAATTATTTGATACCCAAATCAAACCACTATTACTTTATGCAGCTGAGGTATGGGGATTAACTATGTATTCAGCAGTAGAAAATGTACATCTACTTGCATGTAAAAAATATTTAGGGGTAGGAAAGAAAACACCAAATAATCTAGTGTATGGAGAGTTAGGCAGATACCCGTTATATATAGATAGTATAATAAAAGCAATTAGATATTGGCTACGTTTAGTAAATATGCCACCTAATAGGATTCCAAAACAAGCATATGAAAGGGAAAAAAACAGAAGTAACTAAAACACAAAACTGGGCACTAGGAATAAAAGGATGTCTAGATAGGTATGGTTTCTCAGAGGTATGGGCAAATGAAGGGGTAAGTAATGAACATAGTTTTATAAAGGAGTTAAAACAAAGAATTATAGATTGTTTATAAACAAACTGGCATGAGAAAATAACAAATAGCGAGAGATTCACAACATACTACACATTCAAACCTTGCATCAAACAGAAGAATATCTACATCAAATTACTGTAACTAAATTTAGGAAAGCATTAACAAAAATGAGACTAGGAATAAACGAATTACATATCAATAGGAAATACACTGATTAGTTTGGTGATTGCAACCTGCCCTTTTGTCCTGTAGATGAAACAGAAATGCACTTTTTAACAGCATGTCCAAATTATAACCAATTAAGAGTGAAATACATAACCAAACATTTTAACAATCTGGGGTGTGCTCGGCAGCTGGAGGGTGGTGTTTTCGCCGGTGGGCTCTGCAGTCATGAAATACGGGCTGGTACACCCATGGGGATGCTACTTTAAGGCTGTTATGAGCTGCATCCTGTAGTCTAATTTACCTCTGTTCAGGAGCAGTTATGTCCCTTGATATCTTAATGGAGTGTCCTGCGCGTGCTGTACCCATCGTCAACACAGCGCAGGCCTCCAAGGGTGGTACAGGACTGCTCTGAAGGCAGGTGAAGACAGTGCTTCTCTGGGTCCTCCCCAGCACCTTCGGGTGTTTCTTTTTCTTCTTCTACAAAACAAAAATACAGAGATCATACGGGATATAGCTATGTACATATTTATGCTCTCAAATCCAGAGAAAATCAATTATAAGGATTAAAGCTCAAGGGCTGGCAATGTGGCCTACAGGTTAAAACCGACTTGTTATACAATATACGGAAATTAGAAAGGAGAGGGAAAGATAGAAAGGTTTTTGTTTTGTTTTTTGTATGAAATGGATAGAAATGTAATATACAACACGTATAAGAAGTGGGGAGAAGATGGAAAGGAACAAAAATGGAACAAAACAGGATTAGATTGCTGTTGAATGTGCTGCAAATTATTTACAAGTTTGATAAGCATCAGACGTGAATAAGAATGAGTGCTGATCAGTTTCGTGTAGAGCAACATTATTTAGCACAACCCCTGTGTGTTATACATATTGTAGCTAAATACATATACAGTCTTTACGGTTAGAAACGCGACACGGCCGCTCCAAAATGTTGCAATATTTGAAAAATCCGACATAGCCTGGCAGGTTATTGTACAAACTGCAAAATGTGTCTGAGCGCAACTAGGCCTTTTCTGTTCTGATCACGAAAAAGCCGGGCAGATCACTTTGTCACGGACGGAGTTATGGCCCTGTCCCCAAGTTGCCGCATTTTCACCTTACTCGGCAAAGTGCCACTGTGTCGTTAACTGAGGTCAGATTCACGTGAAAATTGTGTCCTCGTGAAAAAGTAGAGGACACACTACAGGTGAGTAAAATGCAAAGCCACAATGTTTGGTGTCAATGGGTAAAAAACAACTGGCAAAAAAGGTTACTTTCTCCCTCAACACCACAACACCAAAGGATGCTGCGTATGACGTCATCTGAGCGCTGGCGAGCCATCGGCATGTTGGAGGTTGGAAACAGAGTGCATGGCAAGACGTCGTTTAGGGCGCTAAATGTGCACCGGTCGAACATTTATCGTCTTGCAAATCGCCATCAAGCCACTGGGACTGTTCGTGATGCCCCCAGACCTGGGCGGCCACGCGTCCTCACTGCTCTGCAGGAGCGATATGTGGTGCGTAGCTTCAGGGCAAACCCTTTCCAAAGTGCCTCTTCAGTGGGATGACAGATTCATGGACCGGCAACAGGGTAATTCGCCCCAGCATCATCCTGCAGGTTCTCAGACGCCAGCAGCTGTACTGGCGCCGACCCTACCATGGTCACTATCTGTCGCCACAGCATCGTGCTGCCGGTTGAATTGGGTTCACAGGCACAGGAACACAAACTGGAGAACTGTCGTGTTCAGCGACGAGGTTCGATTCTGTCTGGATCAGATTGACAGGCGTGTTCACGTGTATCGTCCTCGTGGCTAGCACTTTGCTGGTCAGTACGTGCAGCAGCACAACCTGTGGGGCGGCCAGTCCGTCATGATGTGGGGGGCAATGTGTGGCAACAGACTCATTGGACCAGTGTTCTTCAACCTGCAGCCAGGTCGTGGTGTGGAGTCACTGCCCTTCGCTACATAGCACAGGTCCTGCGCCCTGTCGTAGTGCCCTTGTTTGCAAGACGCCGCCAATATGTTTCCAGCAAGACAACGCCCCGGCCCACAGAGCACAGGTCACACAAGCCTTCCTTCAGCAGAACAATGTCCAGATGATGGACTGGCTGCTCTAAGTCCAGACTTGAACCCTATATGAACAGTTGTGGGCCTTCCTGAAACGCCGCATCAACGAGCAGCCCAACCGCCCTCACAATGCTGTGGCTCAGAGACGGGAGATCCAGCATCAGTGGAACCAAGTCCCTCAGGCCTTTCTTGATCGACTTGTCAACTCCATGCCAAATCGTGCAATCTCACCGTGATTGCTGGAGGTGGCCACATCCGATATGAGGCCTTTGCGCGGGTGCCTGGATCCAAGGGCGAAAACTCTTGAAAACTTTACAGTGACAATATGTGCTTAGTTTTATCTGAAAAGATCAAATTTCAATCAATGCTATGCAAAAAACCGCTTTGAAATATGTCTACTGTGAATGAAATGGTATCATAATTAAAGTTTTCGTTACAATTTGCTCTTGATATTTGTCGCGTTTCTAACCGTAAAGACTATACTTATTGTGATGCGTGTGTGCAAAGAATGGATCTTTTGAGAATCTGGGTCAATGGCTTACTTTGAGAGATTAACAAAGGTCACGGTCGTTTCCGTGGCCTGCGGCCTTTTCCTCCGTAAGATGAGACAGACGACGCGCGCGGTGCGCCTTGCCTCAAACCACGTCTCTGATTAAACACACAGATCTAGTTTGACCTAGTTAGAACTATAAGTACAGTTCCATGCTCGCTCGAAAGGACTTTGTCCCAAGAAAGAAATTTACCTCGTAAGAACGACTTCGATTAATGTTCGAGGTTGAAACAGCTTTCATGAAAGATTCAGTTGTTGTCGATCGATAGTTGAGGCAAAATCCTGTCTGCCCCAACGTAACCTACTACATAATGAAGAAGATCAGCAAGTTTCAAGTGGAACGTAATAACAAATATTGGGCTAACCAACATTACATGATCAAACGGAAAAATAGAATATGTACCAACCTGTTTCAAGATGACAGAGAGTCCAATTCAAATCATTTACATAATTTAATCCAGAGAACCACGAACAATGCACGAACTCCAAAGTTGTATAAATAGCGAACGAATACTTCAGCAAGGAAACACGCCATCTTACAATGGAAATGCAAACAACGCTTGCTTAACTAGGCCTATGATATGGGGGTCACACAGGTCAACAGGGGTGACACTAAAATAATAGGCGCATGCGCAGAGAAAAGGAATGTACAGAGTAGGTCAGACGGATGTTATTAAAATATACACGATGTGCGTAACACGCTGAGTGTAATCATGCTATGAAGAAGATACTATATTATTAATAATAGATTTGTGTAGACTGGTTATGTAGTGTGGAGAAATGTTTGCTTGACTAGAATTCATATGCGGGTGTCAACCTCGGGGTATGTCAGTGGAGGAAGGACTACGCACAGCCCAAACACACTCACAGCTTGCTTACAATCTCATTCATATATCATGCATTCGTCACATCAAACCACTAGTAAAGTCTATAACTTTACTACACATAATCATAGAAACAAACATCAATGCGCATAGAGTCAAACAGAATAAAACATTCTCTTTCCTTGGACTTCACAAAATCATTTGTCTAAATCATCATAACTAACCCGGGTATAAAAAGATTTTCTACTTTACCTGGCCAGGTGATTTTAACTATTCACGAATCACTGTCTTTTCTTTCTTTTTTTTTCTTTGTTTCTTTTCACCATCACTTTCACAAGCACAACACAACTGCTGCACTGGTCAGGTTGGACCGCCGGCACTGGTCAGGTTGGACTGCTGGCACTGGTCAGGTTAGACTGCTGGCACTGGCGTTGGCCTGTGGTTCTGCTTGACGAAGTGACGCTGCCAGGTATGAGGTCGAACCCCGGTTCAGATTGAACAGTGACTATCAGACATCGATCTGTTCCCCTTTCTTTCTTCCTGCATTAACGCATTGCACTCTCTCTCTCTCTCTTCATAGTCTGCTCTATCAAATGGACATGGTTGCTTTTCTTTTTTTTTTCTTTTCTTTTTTTTTCTCTTCATCAGCTAGCAACTCTCTCTCTCCACATCTCTCCTTAGTCCTTCCTCTGCAGACTCTATCTCGTGCTAATGCCTCAACTTGGTTCTCTTCTCTCCTCCTCTCATCTCTCTGCTTTTCTCTCGAGCAGACCTACACCCAGAACCTCTTCCTCTCTCTCTCTGTCTGTCTGTCCTCCTGTCTGCTCTCTGCTAGCTTTCTTTATCCTCATCCCATCTGTCCAAGGGTGAGTACCATTGGTCAGTATTTTCCCGCCTTATACTGAGGTTGCCTCCCCTGCAATTTCATTGGACCTTCAAATTGTCAAAGTCACATCTACCCGCCTTGCTCTCTGTGATGGTCAATTGGTCGTTTAATTAATTAGCGTGATTTCACCCCCACCACACACTACCTTCCCCCCTTCCTACTTTAACTGGCGATGTACGACTTAATTGTGAGCGCTGGTCGCAAATTGGCTGGATGAGTCTGACCCAGGCGCCGAAACCCATCTCGCCAGACCTATCGAGACATCGGCCAAGCGGCTTAGTCTGTCTGGGAACGATGCTGTTTCTACGTAGGACTAAAATTAGCCTCCCGCCATGCTTAATTGGCTGAGGCGACGCATGGAGCCGTCTGCGTGGCGCCAGGGTGTTTGCCTTTGGACTTATGTCCAGTTGAGCTGGCCGGCGACTGACCACGACTTCGGTTTTCTTTTTTTGTCCGTGACAATTTCCCCCTTGCAAAAGACTATGCTTCGCATTGTCTCAAAACGATGGTAAAAAAAAAAACGATAACCGAATTTGCTGACAACACAGCTACACGTGCGAGGCTTTGCAAAATGATTTACAACAAACGGTTTACAAATTTCAGGCATATATCATTAGTGAATATCACCCAAATGAGTTATCATTGACGTACGCTTTTGCCTTATTTCAACTCATTTTATGATAACCTCTGTGCGCACCTATGCAATCCCCTACCTGCGGATTTGCCACATCTTCTCTTCACAACTACTATGAAAAGCACAAATTAATATGATCACGATCCATGACACCTCACTGAGGAATCTCCATCCTCCCTTATCGCAAACAGTGCATTACTACACAAGCAACTGTATGCTCCAACATAACTACATTTACATGAACGAGTCTCACAAAGAAAATATTGAACCATAGCCCAATGGGAATGAAACCCATATCCACTCAGCATAACTGTAATCAACACATAATATTAACAAAGTAGCTATGCGCCTCGGATATGACTGAGGAATGAACAAGTCTCACAAAAAATATGAACCATAGCCAAATGGAATGAACCCATATCCACTCAATCTCACTGTAATCCACACATATTATTTACAAAGTAGCTATGCACCCTGGACATGACTGGCTTCCTCTGAGTTGCAGCTTGCTAGACTACACGACTTAAATAGTCAGCTCCTACATTCTGTCGACCTGGAATGTACTGCACTCGATACCTGTAGGGCTGCAGTGCCATTGCCCAGCGCAGAACCCTGCGTTTTTTCAGCTGCGCCTCCTGCAGGAATTTGAGTGGTTGATGATCAGTCTCTATCACGAACTCTTTCCCATACAAGTATTTGTGAAATTTCTGCACGGCCCACACAACAGCCAAACACTCCTTCTCTACCGTTGCGTACCCTTCTTCACACTTCGTCAGCTTCCTGCTAGCATACTTCACAGGAAACTCGACCCCTTCGTGTTCCTGCAACAATACTGCACCTATTCCACCACCTGATGCATCTGTCCACAACAAAAACGGTTTAGACATATCCGGTAGCTTCAAGATGGGATGGGAACCTAGTCTTTCTAGCACTGTCTGCAGTGCTTGCTCTGCAGCGTCTGACCATTCGACCACTGCCGGTTTCCCTGTCTGACCAAATCACTGAGAGGACTCGTGATTGCTGCGAAATTTGGCACAAACTCCCGTAGAAACCAATAAAACCTAGCAGACTCCTGACTTCTGTTTTGGTCTTTGGTCTCTCTGAATTCATCATCTTCTCCACCTTTCCCTTTTCTGGCTGCTTTGTGTCGCCTCCAACAACAAAACCTAGAACTCCCAGGCTTGGAAAACCAATCTGGCACTTTGTTGGTCTGGCTGTGAGATTGGCTTGTCTCAACCTCTCTAAAACTGCTCCTAGCTGCCTCATATGCTCCTCCCATGTCTCAGATGCTATCAGAATGTCATCCATGAAATTCACTACACCTTCCAAACCGCCAATAACTTCCTCATCATCCGAGAGAAAACTGCAGGTGCGTTGACCATGCTAAAAGGAAGTACTCGCCACTGGTATAGCCCCATAGGAGTGAGAGAATGCTGTGACTTCCTTCGAGTCCTCACTCAAGGCTATTTGCCAGTAACCCTTGCTCAGATCTATCCTGGTGAAATACTGGCTCTTGCTTGTGGCGATCTGAGCGAACAGGTCTTCCATGTTCGGTAAGACTTCTGCATCGACCTTGGTGACACTGTTCAGACGTCTATAGTCAACACAGAATCGATGCTCACCTGACTTTTCCTCACTAAGACGACGGGTGCACTATACGATGATTTGAACGTTCAATCACCCCAAGGTCCAACATCTTTTTCACCTCCTCCTCGATCACTTGCTTGGTGGCATATGGGACCGGGTAGGCTTCACATGTACGGGTTTTTGCGATGTTAACTCCACCGTACATGTCTCTAGAGTTGTCCTGCCTGGTTTATCAGTCAGGGACGCACTATACTGTTTTAGGAGCCCCCTAACTTCCTCCTGTCTCCTACTGTCTAGCCCTTCATACAGTGACACATCCCTGTATGATTCTTCTCCTGGAAACTCAGGCAACAAAATCTCCCTTCTTCTGCTGGGTCTCCTTCACCTCCATCAATGATTGCTGCTGCGCCTATGTGCTGAGTCTCACGCTGAATATATTTGCGGAGCAAATTCGCATGGAAAGTTTTGGTTTCCATTCACATCAATTCGGTAGTCCTGATCTACCTTTTCAACGATGGTGAAGGGTCCTTTCCAATGCATCAGCAGCTTGTTGTGATCCGTGGGAAGCAGTAACAGGACTTGATCTCCCACCTTGAGGGATTGCTTCCTCACCTTCCTGTCATATTGCTTCTTCTGAAACGACCCTATCCTCCTGCAAACTTTCCCTTGCAACCTTACATGTCTCCTCTAGCCTATTGCGTAAGTCCACCACATACTGATAAGTGGTTTTGACCTCTTCTGACTCCTGTTCTCCGGACCACAGCTCTTTGAGAATGCACACTGGTCCCCTGACCGTCCGCCCATACAGCAGCTCGAATGGCGAAAAGCCTGTGCTCTCCTGAGGGCTTCCCTGTAGGCGAACAGTGCTGCTGGAATATAACGATCCCAATCTGCGGTCTTTCCTCACAGAGCTTCTTTAAGATGCCCTTCAGCACACCATTGAATCTTTCCACCAACCCATTGCATTGTGATGGTATGGGTAGTGAGAAGCTGTGTGATCCCTAGCAGCCTGTTGACCTCCCTCATCACGCCTGAGGTGAACTGTGACCCCCTGTCACTGAGAATTGTGACGGCACACCCACGCGAGAAAATATGTCTACCAGCCCTTCAGCGACCTGGTGCGTATCTACACCCTTCAATGCGACTGCTTCTGGGTATCTGGTCGCGTAATCCACGAGCGTCAACACATACCTGTGCCCACCTTTGGAACAGGGTGAGATTGGGCCAATCAGATCAATAGCCACCCTCCTGAATGGTGTGTCAATTAAAGGGGCTGTTTAAGAGGCGCTTTCCTCCTCACCCCTCTTGTGGCTGACCTTTGACACACGTCACATGACATGCAGAACCGCTTTAATGTCTGCCATTGCCCCTGGCCAGTGAAAGTCATCAAAGATTCGGTCAGCTGTTTTGCTGGTGCCGAGATGACCCGCCATGAGCGACTCGTGACCCACTGACATGACAGTGTCACGATAACATGCTGGTAACCTCTAACTGAGTT
The DNA here is from genome assembly GCA_018398815.1 of Conus ventricosus. Classification (NCBI taxonomy): domain Eukaryota; kingdom Metazoa; phylum Mollusca; class Gastropoda; order Neogastropoda; family Conidae; genus Conus; species Conus ventricosus. Next base: position 100,429,115 of record CM031605.1, read on the forward strand.
GTCACCTTACCTGTCTTCCCCTTGGTGAACACTCGGTACAACAACCCGCCTTTCACCAGAAATTCTGTCTCACCTCCTCTAACCACCTGTTTCTCTCCACCTCTTGCCAACTCCCAAGACTTCACGAGCGAAGGGTCTTGTTCCTGCGCTGCCCTAAACTCATCAGGCGACACATCTATGCCTGACTTCCTTGCTGGAACGACTAACAGTTTATCAACCTTTCCCTCCTTCTTGCTCCGTGTTTGAACTGCTGCCCTGTAGCAGTCAACAACTCAGGATTCCCTGGATCCCTTGCCCCTGGAATATTTCCAATGATCAAATTACAAAGGGGTTTCTCCATCACCAGCGCAGACAACTCGCCTGAGAAGTAAGTTGTACGTACTTCTATCTTAGCAACTGGAAACTCCCTCACAGTGCCATCGATTAGAGTACAGGTCTGGATTTGCCCTGTTAAATCCCCTTCCTCGACCAGCGTTGTTCTTACTACACCACATGAACAACCAGTGTCTCGTAACACTTTCACCCTCTGCTGGCCAATCCACCCTTCTTCCACTGGTAATGAACCACTCAGCCTAGTGCCCTCCATCCCTGACACTGACTGCTGTCCAGTGCTAGCCATAGGCCGCACTCCACCCTCTTCCGATTGGATCCCTTTTGGTTCCACTGCAGGTCGTTTCCCCTGGCGACCCTTATCTACACTCTTGCAAGGCTGCTGCCTTCTGGAACCTCATGCGACATTCCCTCGCCACATGTCCTTTCTTGTGACAAATGAAACACCTATTGTCTCTTTGTCCTCCTTTCTGCCCCACCACTGGGTTTGCAGACTTTGCAGAAAACTCCTCTAGTCTTCTTGCACTCTTCTCACCTGTGCCTATCACTTGTTTCTCCTGCACCTTAGTGCCCAAACGTGCCTCCCTATACACCTCTGCTAACTTCAGCAACTCCCCTGCTGTCTCTGGCTGTCTCTCTTTCAAATGTATAGTTAACTCTGGACTGCAACCTGACAAAATCTGTTCTCTTTCATAACAGCTCTTTCAATTCAGCGAACTCCTTTTTCGTACCACTCAACTCTAACCATTCTCAAAATAGTGATCTAAACGTGCACCAAACTGAGTGTACGTTTCACCTGCTTGTAGTCTAGCTGAACGAAATTTCTTTCTAAACCCCTCCTCTGTGAGGTCAAATCCCTTCATCAACGATTCCTTCACAGCACCAAAATCAGATTGTTGGTCTGCTGGTAACGCAGTGAAAATCTGTAATGCCTTACCCGTCAATAGCGCTGACAAAATGACTGCCCACTCTTCTGAGGCCAACCCTGACTAGTCGCAAACGTTTCAAAACGACTGATGTACGCATCAATCGAATCTGATCCTTCAAGAATTTTGGCAACTTTGGTCAGGGGGCATAACTGCGCACAGAGTCACTGGAAACTGAACTACCATCATCGGTGGTCTCCCTCTGTATTCTCACCTTTTCTAACTCTAATTGAATCCTTAATCTTTCTGTCTCCTGCTTCATTCTTTCTGTTTCCTGCGTTTCCCTAGCTTTTAATCTTTCTGTTTCCTGCGTTTCGCTAGCCTGATTAGCCTGAACCTTAATTTTTTCTCTTTCCTGCTCTGCTAATGCTTTTTCTGCTGCGACACGGCTTTTTCCCTCGCTCATCTCTTTCCTTTTTTTTGGGGTTTCAACAAATGCCGCAACCTTCTCCCCGAGTAGCCAAATACACAGCGACGCTCACAAGTTTTTAAATAGGGTGTTCTTTTCTTCCGCCTTTTAAAACCTTTTTTTTTTTAACAAGTTTTTACTACGACACCCAAATGGTGGTTACCGCAGGGTGACTGTCAGTTTTTCGCAAAAAGCCCTGAACTTTTTACATGATGACAGACAGTTTTTACAGCCAAACTAGTCGTTTCCAAAACAATCTAAGACTGTGAACACAGTTTAACACCACAAAAACTTTATTGACCGTGAATGACATAAACTTTTCCCCCACCAAAAAAACGACAACCCTTTCCACCTCAATAATCCCTCTCACACCAATAACACAGCCCCCACCAACCCCCTCGCTCATTTCATCAATCACACGCACCCAACCCCTTTGACACCCGCCCCCGTCCCCTGCCCCGGGCAGTCCTAGAAAATACCTAGGTCTGGGGAAAATGACAAAAATCATCAATCCAATGTATAAAATACAGTGCCAAAAGTCAACCCCCAAAGGAACTTCGAGGCCCCCCCGACACCACTAGGAAAGGGGCACAGCCCAAAATCATCGGGCAAAAAGCAACGCCGGTGCCAACGTCAACCCCTGAAAGGAACTTCAATGGCCCCAGCACCGGGAGAACCACATGGGTCATGGGCACATGACACCATCATAAATGCAATGAATACCATACAGTGTAAAAGCCAACCCTTCAAAGAACTTCAATGGACTTCCCACCGGGAGACCCACATGGGTCAAGGCCAAGACACACCCATCAATGCATGAAAACCTACAGGTCAAAGCCCCCTTGCAAGAACTTCAATGGACTCCAGCAGCATATAACATCCCCCGGGCCAACAACCCCGCTGCCCAAAAACTACTAATTAGTCTAAAACATTTTACACAGTAACGGTTTCACACGACTCACCCCGTCCCGACCCCCAACACATCACCTGGGTCCGCCGTGCTTTTCCTCACCACTGTTATAGCCCGAAGCACTTGTGCACGCACTCTGCCGTCACACCCCCAGACCCTAAACCCTACGTCGCCTCGCGATGCTCCCTGCCACACCAGATCCCGGCCACACCAGACCACGGCCAAAAAGTCCATGGCCCACCAGTCCACGGGCCACACCACACAGCGCCGGACGCCCTCCCCCGCAGACTAGTGCCCCCCGCATTTTCTCTCGGGACGAGTCCCCAAGGGTTAGCATGTGCTCAGCCCCAGTCCTTCCCGGTCGCCACAAGGTGCAGCAGCATTGCCTACCAGCTGCCACAGAGCCGCATACCTCACTGCAGCGAGCAGGGGGGAGGACAGGCGGGACAGGGAAAAAGGGGGGGGGGGGGGGGGGGATTATGGGTCAATTGGACATTCGGTCCGGAGGGGGACCAAGGACGAACCGGGGGTACAGCTTGATAGGACAAGGCATCGGAATAGAGATGGAATAGGGTCAAAGAGGACGCAGACGGTCACCCCCTGACGGGACCCGGGTAATTCCTGACCCCCAGATGACACGTGACCGGGCCGAAGGTGAAAAGGGGTCCTCGGGGAGTGACAGGAGTCCCCCGAAGATGTGCAGACCCCGCATAGGACCCGCGTAAAAACAGGGGGTCGGGCAGGTCAATCAGGAAAGAGCACAGATCCTTAGTCTAAATCCCATATTTACTCCAACTTACAAAAAACCTTATCAATCGTCAGATCAGTGACAGCCCCCCCCCCCTAAAATCTAGACCGCTATAGAAAACGAGGCTCAGTCCAGAACATCTTTCACACTGGGCTCACACGCACCCAAGTCATCACCACCAGACAATAACCCCACCGAGAATGGAACCCAAATAAACCCCTCCCAAAAACACAACCAAAATACTCAATCCAAACTCGTACCCAAAAAGGGCAATACCACCAAAACCCCCTCCCCATTACATAAAAATCTCCAATCTCTCGAGGCGTGACCAGAATCGACAGAGTTAAAAGCATAAGGTTTTACCAAGCTTGTCAAAATTTCCAATCAAACCCCTGCAGCCTAACCACCCCTGCTAACTACCACCGTCCCAATCCACTCACGAAGCCCCCCAAACATTCCCTTACTGAATTTACCAATCGACACCCCATCATCACCCTCTCCCCCTCACAGTGTCAACAACAATACGCCCGAACACATGTCAACAAAAGGGGAGCCGTCACAGCGCAAACCCCCTTTAATAAAATTCTTTCAAACCCATTGCCCTATCCCTTCCCTGCAAAAACATTCAAGCGCCGCCCCTGAAGAAGTGTCTTCCATAAAAACCCCCAAAACCCAGTAAACCCTATATTCCCCTCAATGAAAACCCCACACCACACTACGAACCATTCTCCCAAAATTCACAAAAACCATATATACCAAAGTACCAGACGAAACGGAAAATGCAAACCACCCCTACCCTCAAACAGAAAACCTCAGAGTACGCCACGCGCTGCAACACCCACTTTGCAGCGCACAAGAGGACACACCGCAACCAGGTTCTGTCAGCCGCTCACGCAGCTGACCCCCGTGGGGTTTTCGTAACAAAAACCCCCTCTCCTTCATTCTGACAGTAAACGTAAGCTACCGGTATGCGGCTCCTTTTCCCACCTACAAGCGAACTGGACACACGGTTTTACTTAAACAAGCTAGGCAATACGCCACGACACTAGTCAATCTTTTTGTTGAAAAAATCCCCCGAAGAAAACCTTTGGCTAAACCCCACAACCTCCGCAGTTTCCCGCCACTCAGAAAAGAACTCACGATGACGCCGATTCGTGCGCAGACGTGCCCTAACCCCTGCACCTTTTGAAAAACGAGGACCCCCCCCTTTGTCAAGGGAACACACACACCACACACAACACCCCGGGCCAGTGTAAAAAACCGGCTGATCGCTTCTCCTGGTCAAAAAATAGGAAAAAGGGGCGTTGAGTGGCCCACCCCACGAACTGCCTATCCCTACCTTTTTTTAAAAATAAACTTCATTGAACTACCTGGGTCGCGCTGCAAAACCCCAAAACTGTCGCCACACGACGATGCTGATGACAGAGTGCAAAACCGTTGCGCGTAGCTCGCGACATGTGCGAGGGGGACGATGACGGACAGGAAGCTCGACTGAAAAACCCCCCCCCAAATTCAACTCTACTTTTTAATTGACCACATAAAACCAGGCGGGGAGTGTCCCCCGTACGTTCACGCCTACTCAGGAAACACTGCCTCATCCTGCTCCCGGGGAATGCTTCCACCCAAAAGGGTATGTAAAGCTGGAGCGCCCACCTAGTGACTCTTCCACTTGCTGCCCGCCCGCTCTAGGTACTGCGCGGAAGGGTCCCTACCTGAACCACGAAGGGTACCAAAGTGTGGCGGAATTGTCAACACCCCAGCAGGCAGACATTTTTTCCGATGCCGGTATTCCGTTCGAGGAAGCAGTTCTTGCTTGCGCAAGCCACGGGATGCACTCCTCCATGCTGCTCCGCGGGAAACCCCCCAATTTCCTGTGCCCGATCGTCTCTGTAGGAAAGCCCCACCCCCTGGAATAGGTAACCGCATACTGGAGGGGTACAAAACTTGCTTTGAGCTAGTAATGCCCCTCGCACTAGGCGTCCAACGCACCCTTTCGGGGCTCGCCACCCTTTGCCGGGTTGGGTCAATGGCAGAGCAATCTCAGCAAAATGAGGCACGAAACGGCGATAGTGCCCCCAACCCCGGGAAACTTCGCCCCCCTTTTCGTCTCAGGCCCCTTGGGCATCCCGGATCCGGGCCATCTTTTCCTCCACGGAGAAAACGCCTTGCCCCCCCCTTGTGCCCCAGGTACTCGACCCCGGGCATCCAACTCGCACTTGTGGTTTTCCCGCAATCGGCCTCTCTGAGTCTCCTGAACAATTCGCAGCCCCTCCAGTGCCCCTCCGGGGTCTCAGTCGTACGAGGATTTCGTCAATAAAGTTGTCAACCCGGGTCAATCCCAACGGTAAAACAGCTTCCTATCATCCCAAAAAAAATCCCCCAACTGCCAACCCGAAGGCATGCCCCTTCCCACGATCAACCCGCGGTGAACAAACGGGTTTGGGGGGGTCCCCTCAGCCACAGGTATCTGCCAAAAACCTTTGGCAAATCTTTTTCCTGATATTTTGCTTTCCCCTAACTTAGCAAATGGAACTCGATGCCCGGGCTAGGTTCCAGCCCCGAAACTCAACCACCTTATTGACTTGCGGTAATCCACGCAAAACCTTATCTTCCCCGTCCTTTTTTTGACTGAAAAAATTTGGGTGAGGGTAGGGGCGTGGAGGGTTCGACACCCCCATCCCAACGGGCCCCTAAATTTTCCCGCCTTGATCGTCCCCCTCGGGCGTGGGGGAAGGGGGTAGCTTAACCAAACGGGTCGACTACCTGAGTTGTTTGGGCACACCCCCAAACGGGTACGCTTCGTGGGTCAGGGGGAAAATGTCACAACTCCTCTCCCAGCGCCCCAGTCCCCCCCGCAAACGCTGGGCCCCGGTTCCCAACTTAAACCTCAGCAGCACCTGGGGTCGTTTCCAACGGATCCGGGGATGTCCTTACGGGTACCATCGGACCCCTCCCCCCACTTCCTGGAAACCCACGCTCTCACAGAAACCCCGGGTTCCTTGGTGCTCTCCTCTCTCTCCAAAACTTCTTCGGAGGTTGGGGAAATAAACTTAGCCCGCGCTCGAGCTGTACCAGTATCTCCCCCACGTCTTTCGGCACGGAGAAAAGGGTCCCTTCCACATGAGTTCCAGTTTGTTCTGCTTGTGGGTTTGAGCACCAAACTGGTCTCCGGGGCGAACTCGCGTTCCTACCTTGGCATCATACTGTCTTTCTGCTTTTTTCTCGCTTGACTCAGGGCTTCCTTCGCCATCTCAAGGGTAGCAATAGGGTTTTCCGCAAACAACCCTACTCGGCAGCGTGCGCACCTCTGGCTATCGGCCCGCGTCCAGATCTCCTTCCAAAATCTCAGGGGCCCCGCCCTTTCCCTCCCGTACAGGACTAAAAACGCGGAAGCCTGTGCTTCCCGGGGGTACCTCCCGGTAAGCAAACAACCCCGCGGGGAACCAGCGACCCCACTCTTGGGCTGTTCCATACCCAAACGTTGATCACTTCTTAAGGGCCGTTGAACCTTTCCACGGGGCCCATTGCATTGAGCTTTGGTAAAGGCTAACGCAGTCCCTTGATGCGAGAAGCCAATGCACCCCCCCCTCAGGCCCCGGGTGAACTGTGGGCCCCTGTCTACAGCACCTCTGGGGGGAATACCTGTGCGTGCCCACATTGAAAAACATGCCTCACCACAGTGCAGTGTCAATATTTCGAAGGGCCCACCCCCTGGGGGTACCTGGTCGCGTAGTAACCATTCCCAGCAAAACCGGTTTCCCTGACTTGCATCGGCACTAGGGGTCCACGAGTCCACCCCACCTTCTCGAAGGGTCCTCTGAACCCGTTCTGACCGCGGCATCAACCCCCCTTTGTGGGTCGTCTTCTGGATCGACACTGACCTAAATTAAGGGGAAATATTTGGCACATTCCAGACCTAGAAATCTGGAGAGCTTTTTGCTTGGTTTTTGGGGTACCCAGAGCCCCGCTGAGGCACACTGGCTAGCTAAGGGCACCACCTTGCCAGACCTGGGGACAACCTTGCGAAAAGGGTTTCACCGGGGCGGAACCCCCTCATGAGAACCCCCCCCTGACAGGAGGACACCACACCCCTACCTACAAGAAAACGTTTCCCCGTTTAGCAGCACGTCAGCCGCACAAGCGTGGGTCCCCCCCTTGCAATCACGCCCTCCTTGGGCGACACACGAAACCTGTTCTCTTTCCGGACCCCGGGCGGCGGTTCGGCAGCCGCTTTTCCCGGGCCCAGTTTGTACTGCACCCACAGGGCGGGTTTGATAACCGGGACCTTGGTAGCCCTCTGAAGACGGCCCTGGCCAGTTTCCCATGAGCACACCTCACCGTTTTTTCTCACAAAAAACCCCCGACCCCCCGAGAAAAGGGGGGATTCAATTCTACCTTTGCCACTGGCAGCTACCGGCACGGGGTTCGGCCAAAACACCGGCACGTCTCTCGGTGTAGGCGTCAGGGGGACTGATATTCGGCCACAATGGGTAATATGCACCCGTGTCTCTCAGCCCCTCCACCTCTGTGCCATTCACTCTGACTTACACCCAGGAGTGAAATCTTCCGTGGCAAGCACGCACAAAGACGGAGTTTTGGGGGACGCCCCTTTTCGCTCTGATTCCACCTTGACCCGACGCCACTGCCTGTACCCCTTTCAGTTCCCCGCAAAGTGCCCTGGCCACCCATGGGAACATTCCCATCTGCAACCTGGCTCCTAAAAAGGGGCCCCCCCCCGGTTTTTGCCGTGGGTCCCGACTCCTTTCCGGGCTTGTCCGCTCTCCCCCCTTCTCAGAGCTCATCTCCAAGGAAAGACCCTTTTCCCTTTTGTTGCGGGTTCCCTTCCAGAGCGCCTTGCTCTGTACGTGGTGGGCCCCCGCAGCAACCCCATCCGCAGTCTTAGGGTTTTTATTCTTTTTACCTCACTGGGGTTTGGGGACAAGCCCTGATCAACTGTTTTTTTTAAAAAACATGTCAACTAACCCTTCCACCTTTCCCCTCATCCTTCCCGGGCCTATGCACCACAGCGAAAAATCGAACGCATTTTTGGCCAAAAAACTGACAGAAAATTTCCGAATCTCCTTTTCCAAATTTCGGAATTTCCGCCTAATGATCTGCGTCTAACCGGAAAAAAATGCAGCGGGGCAGCTTGACCTTCTGTAACCCCCATCTCGGCTGCGGGGGATCCCCAAAAAACGCTTCCCGAGCCTTCCCCCTGCAGTAACCCACCCCGGCAGGCCCATACTCCCCTTTTCCAATTACACAGCTCGGCCACCCTCCAAAGTGACGGTGTAAGCATCAAACCCTCCTCACCTTTTAGCGGGGCAATCTTTATGTGCTTCCGCCAGCTCGCTGTGCCCTTTTTGCTCTCTCTCTTTCTTTTTCTGCCTCCGCTCTGTCAAACCAAACCCCTGCCTCTCCCGCAGAATCCCATTTCCTCACCTCCTCGCAAATTTTTCACCTATCCTTCCTTCCCGCGCCTTTTTGGGTAGGCGGTCCCTTCCCAGCTTCTTCCCTCCCTTGCGGTCTTTCTCTGCTTGTATCCTATCCTTCAAACTTAATTTCAACGCCTCCTTTTCCTTCCGGGTCCTACTTTCCCCCCCCTTTCCTTCTTCCGCTCCCTCTTCCTTTTCCCCTTAGTCTTCCTTCCTGTCTCTATGGAAAACCGTGACCCCGGGGCATATACCCCAGGGCCTGACCTGGAACCTATTTCTCCCCAGCTTAAAGCTATCTTTCACCCCTCCCCGTTTCCTCCCCTTAGCTGCCATAGCCTTTTTCCTATGCTCTAACGGTCTTAGACCCCCCAACCATTCCCCACCAGTGTCTAGCCCCACGCCTACACTCCGAAGATCCCGTCGGCATAACTAAAGGCAATTGAAAACACCGCCCAATACCTACGCCCAAACGCCAGCACGCCCGGCCCGAATATCACACCTATCCCTGATGTCATGCGCTCAAAACCTCACTACTGATATTTTAACCCCCATCACAACGGTCCCACAAAAGTGCACAAAAACCCAATGCAACAAAAAAAAAAAACATCACAAACTCATCAATAAACAATGGCCAAATCCAATCAATGAACCCCAAAATTGTTCTTTACAAACCCCCGCGCCCCCCGACACCTGGAAATTTTCATAACCCCCAAGCAATAACCTCATCCGATCACCTATAGAAACCAAAACCCAACAACGACAAAAACCCTTTCCCCCACACACAGACCAACCCACATTGCTTCACGGTCAAATTTACAAAGGCACCAATCAAAACAAAAACACAATTACTCGCTTTCGCTCAAAAAGCGGCCGCAAAGGTCTTACACACCTTTACCCGACGTCTTATGTGCCGCCACCAATGGGCCGCCCCACCAACCCCCACATCTTTTTCCTGCACACTACGTTGAAGCGAAATCCACTCCCAGTAACCACCCCACCTAAACCCCATCCCAAATTACCCCCTAAACTAGTCCTTACTAAACCACTAACCCTTTGTGTACCCCGGGATCTCCCCCAATGTCCGGGTTTGCTAAGACCTAATAAATTCTATAGAGTGACAGACAAATTTACAGCCAATATCGCTTTCCCAAAAGATCAAAAACGCGAACACAGATTTAAAACCCCAACCCAACTTTTTTTACCGGACGACATGAAAATTTTTCCCCGACCAAACAAACGCAACCTTCCACCTCTAATCAAACCCCCACACCAAAAACATGCCCCACCAACCCCCCCGCTCTTTAACCAACACCGCATCCACACCCGACACCCGCTCCCCCCGCCCGGCAGTACCTAGAAACCAAAACCCAGGTCGGGGCACTACACAAATAAAAATCCAAATTTTTTAAAAAAACAGTGCCAAGTCAACCCCCCGAAAGGAACTTTGAACCCCCCACACCACCTAGGCTTTAAAGGGCAACATGACACACATCTCAGCACAATGCAACGCACGGGGCCAACGTCAACCCCTGAAAGGAACTTCAAGGGCCCCCACACCGGGGACACCACATGGGATGGCACATGACACCCATCACAAGCAAGGAAAACCCTACAGGCCAAGCCAACCCTTTCAAAAAACTTTAATGGATTTCCCCACCTGGGGGAACACCCCATGGGCATAGGCCCCAGACAAACCACCATCAATGCAATGATACCAAACATGTCAAAAAACCCGCAAAGAACTTTAATGGACTCCAGCGCAATAACTACCCCAGGCCAAAAACCCGCTGACCAAACACTAATAGCTCATGAAAACATTTTAACAGTACCAGGTTTTCACACGACTCCCACCCCCCGTCCCCAAACAAACACCTGTGTGTCTCGCCGTGCGTTCCTCCCACCGTTTAGGAGCCCGAAACACTTTTTCAGCACGTCTGTCCGACAATCCCCGACCCAACCCACAGTCAGCCTCGCGATGCCCCGCCCCACCAGATCACCGGGCCCCCCCAGACCACTGGCCACCAATCCACTCCACCCATCCACTGCCACACCCCCACAGCGCCAGGGCGCCCCCCCCCGCAGTCTAGTGCCTCCCCGCATTCTCTCGGACGAAGTCCCCAAGGGGCTAGCCCCGGCCGTCCCTCCCGCCCGGGCGCCCCAAGGGGCAGGGGACGTTGCCTACCGCCCCACAGACCCTACGCTCAAGCTGCAGCGACGCAGGGCGGAGGGCAGGGGGCAGGGGCAGGGCAAGGGGGGGGGGGGGGTTGATGGGTCAATTTGGGCTTCGGTCCGGAGGGACCCAAGGGGCGAACGGGGTACACTTTAAGGTAAGGGGTCGAAAAGGAATGGAATAGGGTCGAAAAGGAGCGGAGAGTCACCCCCGACGGAGACCCCGGTAACTGCCGACCCCGGAATGACAGTGACCTCGGGGCCGACAGGTGACACAGGTCACTCGTGGGGTCGACAGGAGTCCCCACAAATTTGGGAGCGCCCCCCAAAGGATCCCGCGACAACAGGGGGTCTTGGGAGGTCAATCAGAGAAAGAGCAAGTCCTTAGTCTAAAAACCAATTACTCCAACTTTACAAAAACTTAGTCAATCGTCAATCAGTGCACGAGTCCCCCCCTACAAAACTAACCCTCATAGCAAACGGGCTCAGTCCCGCAACATCATTACACGGGGGTCACACGCACCCAGTCATCACCCCCATGAGCAAAAACCCCACCTGAGAAGTGGAACCCAATTTTATCCCCTCCATAAACACAACCAAAAACTCAATCCAAAAACGTAGCCAATAAGGGAACTTCCACCAAAAACCTCCTCCCCATTCTAAAAATCTCCAATCCTCTCGAGCGCGTGACCGAAAACGACAGAGTTCAAAGATAAGGTTTTCCAAAACATTGTCAAAATTTCCAATAGAACCCCGCGAGCCTAAACCACCCCTGCGGAACTACCACCGGCAATCCACTCACGAAGAGCCCCAACATTCCGCTTACTGAATTTAAAACCAAATCGACGCCCATACATCACCCTCGCCACCACAGTGCAACAACAAAACGTCCGCACAGATGTCAAAAATAATGCAGCCTCAAGCGCAAACACCCTATAATCTAATTCATATTCAAAACCCTATTTCCCATCCTTCCTGCATAATACATTCAAACGCCTTTCCTGAAAGAATGTATCTCTCCTAATAACCCCCACATCCCGTGAAAAACCTATATTCCCCCCCAGATGCACCTCCACACCCCCATACAACCATTCATACTACATCACGAACCTATATACCAAAAATACCAGACGAAAGGAAAAAGCAAAAACCCCACCAAACCCCCAAACAGCAACCAGCAGACTAAAAGCCACGCGCTGACAACAGCCCCTTTTCAGGCACAAGACGAGACACACCCCAACCCGGTTTTTTCCTCTCACGCCAGCTGAGGCCCGGGGTTTTCGAAAAAACACCCACTCACTTTATTCGCAGTAAAATACAGCTACCGTATTTCAAAGGCTCCTTCCCCCCTAACACAGCAGAACGTGGACACACGGATTCTTAAATTAGGCAATACCCCAAGACACTGTCCCAATCTTTTGATGAACAAATCCCCCGTAAGAAAACCCATCTGGCCAGAAACCCCACCTCCTGCAGTCTTGCCCGCCATCAGAAAAGAAATCCCATGACGGATTTGTGCCAGGGCGGCCCCAATCCGCCAACCCCTTGAGCAAACTTAGTGACCCCCCCCCCTTTGTCAACGGAACACACCACACCACACCCCCACCGGGCCTGTCAAAAACCGGGTGACTCCTTTTCCTGGTTAAAAATAGGCAAAAGGCTTAGTGGGCCCACACACAACTGCCCATCCCTACCGGTTTAAAAATAAACCTATTAACTACCTCGGGGCGCTGCACAAACCCCAAACGTCGCCAACCAGACTGCTGTGATGACAGAGGCGAAAAGATTGCGCGGCTCGCAACGTGTGACGTGGTGACATGACGGCGGAAGGCTCAGATCTACGTACGTAAAGCACAAACCTTGAAGAAAATTTCTTTGGGCAACGTAATTTTGTTTTTTAAGACGCCTAGGCCTGACCCAACTATGGAGCGAATTATTGGCAAACTGTGCGAAATAAGTACCCGGGGTGAAATGCCAAGCCCGTATTTAAATATTTTGGGGCAATGCAAGCCCAGTATTTACATCTTGGAAAAAAACAGTAAGACACTACTTTCCTTTGGGTAAAACTTAAACCCCCCCAGCTTCCCCTCTGAAAATTTTAACAATTTTAATAAAAGGGCCAGAATATCCTGGCAAGCTCGCCAATAAATTGTCAACCTCGGGGTATGTCAGTGGAGGAAGGACTAGCGCACAGCCCAAACACACTCACAGCTTGCTTACAATCTCATTCATATATCATGCATTCGTCACATCAAACCACTAGTAAAGTCTATAACTTTACTACACATATCCATAGAAACAAACATCAATGCGCATAGAGTCAAACAGAATAAAACATTCTCTCTTTCCTTGGACTTCACAAAATCATTTGTCTAAATCATCATAACTAACCCGGGTATAAAAAGATTTTCTACTTTACCTGGCCAGGTGATTTTAACTATTCACGAATCACTGTCTTTTCTTTTTTTTTTTTTTCTTTGTTTCTTTTCACCATCACTTTCACAAGCAACCACAACTGCTGGCACTGGTCAGGTTGGACCGCCGGCACTGGTCAGGTTGGACTGCTGGCACTGGTCAGGTTAGACTGCTGGCACTGCGTTGGCCTGTGGTTCTGCTTGACGAAGTGACGCTGCCAGGTATGAGGTCGAACCCCGGTTCAGATTGAACAGTGACTACAGACATCGATCTGTTCCCCTTTCTTTCTTCCTGCATTAACGCTTTGCACTCTCTCTCTCTCTCTTCTAGTCTGCTCTATCAAATGGACATGGTTGCTTTTCTTTTTTTTTCTTTTCTTTTTTTTTTCTCTTCATCAGTTAGCAACTCTCTCTCTCCACATCTCTCCTTAGTCCTTCCTCTGCAGACTCTATCTCGTGCTAATGCCTCAACTTGGTTCTCTTCTCTCCTCCTCTCATCTCTCTGCTTTTCTCTCGAGCAGACCTACACCCAAAACCTCTTCCTCACTCTCTCTCTGTCTGTCTGTCCTCCTGTTGCTCTCTGCTAGCTTTCTTTATCCTCATCCCATCTGTCCAAGGGTGAGTACCATTGGTCAGTATTTTCCCGCCTTTTACTGAGGTTGCCTCCCCTGCAATTTCATTGGACCTTCAAATTGTCAAAGTCACATCTACCCGCCTTGCTCTCTGTGGTGGTCAATTGGTCGTTTAATTAATTAGCGTGATTTCACCCCCACCACACACTACCTTCCCCCCTTCCTACTTTAAACCGGCGATGTCCGACTTAATGTGAGCGCTGGTCGCAAATTGGCTGGATGAGTCTGACCCAGGCGCCGAAACCCGTCTCGCCAGACCTATCGAGACATCGGCCAAGCGGCTTAGTCTGTCTGGGAACGATGCTGTTTCCTCGTAGGACTAAAATTAGCCTCCGCCGTGCTTAATTGGCTGAGGCGACGCATGGAGCCGTCTGCGTGGCGCCAGGGTGTTTGCCTTTGGACTTATGTCCAGTTGAGCTGGCCGGCGACTGACCACAACTTCAGTTTTCTTTTTTTGTCCGTGACAGCGGGTACGTTCGTATATAAATGTGTGCTTGACTGAATATGTGTATGTTTTTTAATTCAGGATTTGTGTATGAACTGAAAGGTAATTTTGATAATTAGGGCTACGCAGTACAATATAAAGAACAGGGATCAAAGCTGAGGACAGTAGGAGCATGGTTGAGATATAACTGAGACGATTTCGATGAAAATGTTTTAGTAACAATAAGACATCCAAGCATATGTTTGAATATGTATGAATGATACTTATGTTTAACGCTAGGGGTAAATGAAGGTGGAACAGGATATAAGATGAAAAGAACACAATATGTATATGTGTGTGTGTGTGTGTGTGTGTGTGTGTGCATGTGTAGGTGTATATATGTGTATGTGTCTATGCACACATACGTATGTATACATATATGTATGTATATGTGTGTCGACATATTAGTTTTAATTGAAATGAACAGATTCTTTGGTTAGACTGTTAGTTGTTGACACTGAAGTTAATAGAATATTATTGTTATGCTTCAAATGTCTTGCGTATGTAGAGTGGTTTAATTTTGTTCTATAAAATTGAAACTGACGCTGCAAACTCTTTGTGAATGGACCTTTGGCCCCACAATAAATGGCGCGGCGTTTACGCGCGTCAAGTGTCAAGTGTCAAGTGTCTCTCTCTCTCTCTCCTCTCTCTCTCTCTCTCTCTCTCCCCTCTCTTCAACCTTGTGTATTAAAGATCACTCACTCACTCTCTCTCTCTCTCTCTTCTCTCTCTCTCAGTCTCTCTCTCTCTCTCTCTCTTCTCTCCTCTCTCTCTCTCTCTCTCCCCCCTCCGGGGATTGCAACCTTGTCGTGGTCGGAGGGCTTGCGCGGTCCTGTGATCCCTTAGGCTTTGCTGGCGGGGGCATCAATACTTGGAGATAGGCTGGTTTTTTCAAACTGGTTCTAGGCCTGAGAAGTGAAGATGCTGTCTGGCCTAAGCATAACGGGTAAGGAGTTGATAACCCCGGTAGGGCTTCCCATGTCAGATAGGCTAAAGGGGAGGAACCTGGCTAAGAGTAACCCGCCTTCTCCTTTTCTTGTTTTCTGCTTTCTTATTTGGCCCTTTCTATCTTCGTCTCCCCTTCAAGTCTTTTTTTCCAACACTTTTTTTCTCTCTGTGGTTTCCCTTTAAAATCCACCGCGTTTGCCGTGCGGTGCGACCTGTGTCGGAGGGGGATGAGATCCTGGTGATTGAGAGGGCCAGTGCTCTCGGCCAGTGCTCTCAACACATCACTTTGGCTCGGACCTCTCCTAGACAGGGAGTACACTCTGGCCCGGGTGTACTAATCAGCTCCCCTTCTTGGGGCGGGTCAAAACAGGCATTTCTCCGGCTGGCCAAGTGAACCCTGCAGTGCTCAGCTCTCTGTTCCCGGGAGTTGAGCATGATCAGGGGGATAGGGTTGGTGGTTTCTGTCTGTTGTATGTCTCTCCTGAAGCCTGGAAGGGGTCAAGACAGTGGTTTCTTGGCCCTGGCCCCTTAGGTGGACTCCAAGGTGGGTGGGTAAGGGAGAGATGAAATATAAAAATAAATCATGGCTTTTTTTAAAAAATATCCCCCCCCCCAAAAAAAAAAAGAAGAGGAAGGCAGCAACCCCTATTTCAGGGGATTTTCAATCTGACAGTGACGCGGGTATCGAGGTAAGACAGAGGACAGGTTTTTGGGGTTCCTGGCTCGTGATGGAAGGGACGGAGCAGGAAAGGCCCATTTCAGCTCTGAGTCCTTTCGCCATTCAGAAGGGCTTTCAAGGTTTAGCAGGTGATCTCATCCATCAAAAGGTTACGGAATGGTTCATTTCTTGTTCAATGCAGATCCAAAAAACAATCGAACAGCTGCTGAGGGCAACAAAGCTCGTGGATAGAGAGATCCGGGTGACTTCCCCATAAACAATTGAACTCGTCGAAAGGAGTGATTCGATGCCGGGATTGACAGGTGTCTCGGAGGCGGAAATCAAGACGGAACTGGCGTCCCAGGGTGTGACGGAGGTGCATAGGGTGACGGTCAAAAAAGGTGCAGAAAGAGTGGCCACCCCCTCTTTCTGACATTCTGCAACCCTGTGCTGCCTCCGGTCATCAAAATCGGCTACCTGAACATCCGAGTTCAGTTGTATGTTCCATCCCCATTGAGGTGTTTCAGATGCCAGAAATTTGGCCTTGTCAGAGACCGCTGTTCTGGGCAGGAGGTGTGTGGTGTTTGCTGCAAGGCAACCCTGATGGGCCGTGTAAAGACCCGGCACATTGTGCGAACTGCGGTGGCGACCATCCCTCCTCTTCACGAAACTGCCCTCTTTGGATTCGGAATCCACAATACAAAGAATAAAAACAAAAAGAAAATCTCCTTTTTTGAGGCCTGCAAACAGGTTGTTGGCAGCCCAGACGCCAACAGCATCTTCATGTGTTCGCCGTAAAAAGGTTCCACTCGGTCAGTCTGCTGCCAGACTGATGAATTTATCTTTTCAAAGACACTGAAAGGAAGAATTGTAAACTCTGGTGAAGCAGGTCCACCACCTCCCAACCCAAAGTGAATGCCCTGGTGGAGGCAAAAATCTGCCACCCCTCAGACTGCCCAGCAGTCTACAACATCTGCTGCTGGGCAGATTAAAAACCGCTCTCCCGCCTCGAACTCCTCTGAAACAGTGCCCGTGCGGGCAAGTGAGTTCAACCGAGTGTGAAGATGGGGGAGATGAGGAAAAACCTCCACCGTCTCCCAAATCCAGACCTTCTTCACCTGTGGGCAAGTCTGCCAGCAGGTTAAAGGGGCCCAAACACCCGGTACAACTCTCAAATAAATTAAACTCCATTAGAAGCAGACGTTGATGAGGAGATGACCTGATCTCTCCCCTTTTCGCCCTCTGCACCATGGATATACAGTAATCCATTGGAATATCCGTGGACTAAATTCCAACTTCGAGGAGCTGCAGCTTCTGTGTCAATCTATAAAACCTTCCGTCGTGGCTCTTCGGGAAACTCAAATTCAAAGCCAGAAGACCTTCACTCTTTCTGGCTTTAATATTCTTTCTAAACCTGCAAAAACCATCCACGTTGGGACGTCGGGCGGTGTTGCCCTTCTCATACATAAACTCGCTTGTATAGTCCTGTCGTCTCTGACTACCCCCCTTCAGGCTGTAGCTGCGAGAGTCACTCTCCACAAGACTGTGACAATCTGCTCGCTTTATCTACCACCTTCTGCCCCGGTTGGGTCGTCGGGACCTTGTCAGTCTGATAGGAAATTCCTCGACCTTTTTTGCTGTTGGGTGATTTTAAAACGGTCACAATCCTCTTTGGGGTATGTCAGTTCGTCATCCAGAGGTCTGCTATTGAGGATGTTCTTTCTGATTTGGATTTGTGTTGTCTGAAAAACGGATCTGCAACTTACCTCCACTCTTCCACGGGTTTCACTTTCAGTGTTTAGATTTGTCGATTTGTGACCCTCGCTGGTCCTGGACTATGAGTGGTTGTCCATGACGATCTGCACGGAAGTGACCATTTCCCTGTCCTTTTACAACCCTTAATAACTAAAAACGTCTCTGTCTTGCAACATCTAAATTATAAGAAGGCCAACTGGGATCTATTTGCAACCACTATTTCCAAGGAATTCCAGGACACTGATTTTCTTCAGAGTCCGACTCGCAGAATCTCTGACTAACATTGTGATCAAATGTGCTAAAGCCTGTATTCCAGTGTCTTCCGACAAACTCCAAATGCCAAAAACACCCTGGTTCGATTCAGACTGCCAACGGTTTCGAAAGTTCGCAAACGGGCCTCAGCGTCGGGTATACCAACGACCTTCGGGTCCCAACGCTCGGCCCATCAGAAACTCCGTGCCAAATCGAGACACACTTTTTAAAATCAGTAAACGTCAGTCCTGGAGAAGCTTCTGCTCCAGGCTGACATCTAAAACTTCCAAGAAAAAGGTGTGGAACATCTTTAAAGAAAATCAAAGGGAAGAACACCTGTCCAATGTGAACCATCTCAAGTTCTCTGACTTTTTTAAATAACAGAGAAAAAAGCAGTTTTTTAATCTGCTTGCTTCAA
Organism: Conus ventricosus; assembly: GCA_018398815.1. Taxonomy (NCBI): domain Eukaryota; kingdom Metazoa; phylum Mollusca; class Gastropoda; order Neogastropoda; family Conidae; genus Conus; species Conus ventricosus. The sequence continues at coordinate 100,447,603 of CM031605.1, forward strand.
ACCATTGAAAAGATTCCTCCTCTTCTAACAAATCAGCAGTTTTTGTCAAAAACAAAGCCCTTAAAGAAAAATCACCCTGCAACTTTTCGTCAAAAACATGGAAGACTACAATCTTCCTTTCACGTTAAATGAACTGAAATCTGCTTTACATTCCTGCAACGATTCCTCTCCAGGTATAGATGAATCCACTAACATCTTCCGCAAAAAGGTCTGAACACACTGCTACATGTATCAACCAGTGTGGACACTGGTTTCTTTCACCTTCTTGGCGAAAAGCCTCATTATTCCCATTCCCAAACCTGGAAAAGATCTTTCTAACCCATCAACTACCGCCCCAGAGCTTTGAAACCCCCTGTGTCTGCAATTTGATGGAGAAAATGGTCAATGCTAGACTCATGTGGAAAACTGGAACCGATGGCCTTTGGCGAAAGAACAGTGTGGTTTCCGCAAAATCGGACTACAGTGACCCTTTGATTCGTCTGGAATCTACACTTCGGAACGCCTTTTTGAACAAACAGCATGCAGTGGGGAATTTTCTTTGACTTGGAGAAGGCCTACGATACCACTGGAAGTTTGGGGAACTTCATGATCTCCATGATCTGGGTTTTTCGAGGGGCAAACTTCCACTTTTCATACAAATTTTTTTGGCAGAACGACAGTTTCAGGTCCGTGTTGGCACCACTCTCTCTGTTTTCCACGAGCAGGAGTTGGGTGTTCCACAGGGGAGCATACCGTCTCCTGCCCCCTTTAGCATCAAGATCAACACATTGTTAATCTTTTAGCGGGTTCAGACTGCCCATTGTTAGTTTGGGTGATTTTGCTGTCTACGCAACTGGAAGCCCGTACCCGAGTTCCAGTGCAGGCTCCAGCTTTGCGTGGATAAAATTCATCAGTGGGCGGATGAAAACGGTTTCACCTTTTTTTCCCACAAAGACGCAGTGTATTCACTCCATAATTTCCGTCAGTTTTTGCTAGATCCCGAATTCAAGTAGGGAAATCTCCCATTCCAGCTGTCAAAGAGGCCAAATATCTAGGAGTTATTTTTGACTAGAAACTAACTTTCTCAGCCACATTAAAAACCTCAAAACTGCTTCCAGAAAGCACTGAATATTCTGCGGGTTGTTGCACACACGGACTGGGCGCTGATAAGAAAAATTTGCTGCACCTCTACAGAGCCTTGGTCCGTTCCAAACTGGACTACGGTTGTGCTGTGTACGGCTCTGCAAGATCGGTCTTACCTCAAACTCTTGGACCCTATCCACCATCAAGGGGGTTCGTCTCTGTCTTGGGCATTCGCACCACCCCTGTGTCAGCCTGTACGCAGAGGCGGGTGAACCTTCACTGTCCAACCGCAGGCTGAAACTGTCTTTGAATTATTATAATCCCACTGTTCTCGGAACCAGAAAAACCCTGCCTATGACTGGTTTTCTTTGACCCTTCGTTCCAAAGTAAGTTTGAAAACAGCCCTAAATGTATTCCGCCGTTTGGTCTTCGTATGCAGCCTCACGTGCGGAATGCAGGTCTAGACCTAGGAGTTGTGTCGGATTTTTCCAAGTTTCCGGATCAGCCTCCGTGGACCTTTTTCACACCAGAGATTCGTTTCGATCTTGCAGCTTTTCGCAAAGAGTCTACAGCTCTCTGGCGTACAAGGCCTTGTATGCTGACCTCTGTTCCAATTCCCATCCTGTCAAAAAGTTTTCACTGACGGTTCCAAGTTTGAAGATGAAGTGGCCTGTGCAGCCTACTGCCCTGGGGCTCCTTCTCAGATACTGTTGGAACATATACATTCAGATTCTTCTGTCTATTCTGCTGAACTTACTGCTCTGGTTCTGGCGCTGAAGATAATCTCACAATCTACGAAGAGGGACTTTCTGGTTCTGTCAGATTCGCTGTCAGCTTTGGAGGCCATAGCTGGCTGCAACCTTCAGCATCCAGAACTTTTACATTTCTTTGAACTTTTTAGCAAGTTGAAAGCGGATGGTTACAACATTATTGTGGCTTGGGTTCTGGTCATGTTGGCATCGGCGGGAACGAAATGGTTGATCGTTTAGCCAAGAACGCCACAAGAGAGAAACTGTCCAACATTTATATCCCTGCTCAGATGTGAAACCCAAAATTAACGATTATGTGAGAGACCTCTGGCAGGAGGATTGGAACACACAGACGAGTAACAAACTCTTTCAGATCCGTCCAAACCTTAAGGACTTCCTCCCATCTACGTCGGTGTGTCGTAAAGAGGAAACGGTCTGTGCCGGCTGTACACCGGCCATTCATATTTTTACCCATTCCTACCTTTTAAAGAATGAAGAAGCTCCCTGGTGCATTCCATGTCATGTGCCACTCACAATGAAACATGTTCTTTTAGAGTGTTGGGACTTGCACGATGTGAGACACAAACATTTTACAGAGGAGTCCATGAAGATCCTGTTCAGGGATGTTCCGCCTGACGTGATCCTTGAGTTTTTGAGAGAGATTAACATTTTTCATCTGATTTAAGATTTTACGGACGAAAGATTTTTAACGAAGTTTCTGGTGCGTTTCTAGAAGTTGTCATTTAAAGAGATGTGTGAAAGGTGTTTTTTTTTTTTAATGACTTGTGAGTTGATTTTAACGTGGTGACAGCCCTGATGTGGCCTTTTGCGGTCGGCTGGGCTATAAGCAACATTATCTTATCTTTAAAAAAAAAAAAAGAAATAGAGTTAGTTTATTACCGCCAATGACATTGACAACAAAGCACATGAGAAGACACGATGCATTTCAACCACTTGAGTCTTCTTCAGGCGAAAAAATAAATCACATTTAACATTTGGGACAGTACAAACAAAGAACGAAAAACAAAAAAAAGAACGAAAAATGACTCATCTGTTGTTGTCCATGTGGTGGGGAGAATAGCCGGTAGGCGGAAATGACATGTAGTAGTAGTAGTAGTAGTAGTAGTTAAAGTAGTAGTAGTAGTAGTAGTAGTAGTAGTAGTAGTAGTATGGGACTGGCTTCATTAGCTAGACCTCGCGGTCTTTCATGTGTCCCCTCTAAATTTCTTCACTTTTTGGGTCATATTGCATGCTACAATTAATATCTTCATTGCAATCCATCATAGTCATGAAACAATTCTCTAAATTTTGAATCATTATCTAAAAATTCTCGAAAGTATTAATATCAGGTGCAAATTTAATGGTAGTAGGTATTTCATTCCAGTGGTTAGCAACTCTATAAGAAAATAAAATTTACGTTGATTAGTGTTACAGTGCTTTATAAAAATCTTTCCTTCAGAGTTTCTAGTACTCGAAGTTTGTGCAGCAGAAAAGAATGTCTCAATGTCAATATCATCATAGCCATTAAATATCTTATAAACTTGAATTAGGTCACCTCTGATCCTTCTTCCCCTCAGCGAGTGCAGATTCAAATATTTCAATCTTTCATTATATGATAAGTTTTTGCAATGCTTCAGCAATTTGGTAGCTCGTCTTTGAACCTTTTCTAACATTATTGATTGACGCTTTAAAAAAGGGCTCCAAATCACATTAGCATACTCCAAATGTGGCCTGACAAAAGCTTTGTATAATTTCAAAAAAGTATCTTTATCTAAATAAGTAAAACTCCTTTTTATGATACCAACATCTGGTTAGCTTTATTTACCACTCTGTAAGTGAGGGTCAAATGACAACCTGCTATCGAAGGTAACACCCAAGTCTTTTTTTTCAGTAAGAGCCTTTACTTGGTGATAAACATCATTCTCCATCATTTTAATTCATTATTTGATTATTATTCCTGACGTGCAATACACCACACTTGGTCATGTTGAAATACAGATTCCACGCTCAGACCACTCTTGCAGTTTGTAGATATCGTTTTGAATACAAGTACTCTTTGATGTACAATTATAAATCTTAGTATCATCTGCGAATATTTTACATGGACTGACAAGGTTATCTGGTAGATCATTTATAAAAATGTGAAAAGAACCGGTCCCAGTATACTTCCTTGAGGGATACCACTAAGTACATTACATTTCTTTGATTTGGCTCCCCCTACTCTGACTTGTTGAGTTCTATCACTCAGAAAGTTTTGATCCATTTTAATAAGGTGCCACCAATACCGTATGCTGCTAGCTTTATAAGGAGTCTCTTATGCGGAACTGTATCAAAAGCTTTTCTAAAATCCATGTATATGATATCAATTCCTTGTCTGCCATCTAGCATTGTTGTTATATCCTCCATAACCTCTAACAGCTGTGTGACACATGATCGTTTTTTCGAAAGCCATGCTGACATTTAGAATATAAATTATTATCTGTAAAATAGGAGACTATTGAGTCTCTGACAATACTTTCTAAAACCTTGCATAAGATACAAGTAAGACTTACAGGTCTGTAGTTGCTCGTTCACATTTTGTACCTTTCTTAAAAATCGCTGTCACCATCTGCCGTTTTCCAGTCTTCAGGTAATACACCAGTTTCAAGTGTCTTATTAAAAAATGAACACAGTGGAACAGATAGTTCCTCACATAGCTCCTTTAGTACCCTTGGTGGCAATAAATCAGGACCCTGTGCCTTATTTGGGTTAAGTTGTTTTAATTTACTCTCCACGGCTTTGGGAGTTACTCGAATTTCTGTTAACATTACCCCATTTGAATAACATCCTTCTCTCAAGTCTGGAATGTTGCATAAATTTTCTTGGGTAAATACACTTGAAAAGAATGTATTTAACATTTGAGCCTTATCCATGTCATCCACCGCAAATGTACCATCAGGTCCTTTAATGCACTTATACCTGTACTCATTTTCATTTGCTGTTGCACATACCTCCAAAACTTTTTTGGATTTATTTTACCTTCATTGGCGATCTGCTTCTCATAATCTCTTCTTATTCTTTTTAACAACCTTTTACATTTGTTTCTTTCCTTTATGTATTTCAGATAAGCATAACCTGATTTAGGGGTAAGGTATCTTTTGAATAGTTTATATTTCTTTTTGATACATCTGAACGCTGTCTTATTCATCCATACAGGTTGTACTTTTTAGTATCCCTAACTTTAACTTTAGGGATACATTTCTCCATACCATTATGCAGTAATCTTTTTATGTAGTTCCAACTCTCTTCGCTATTCATTTCTGACATCACAGACCAATCATGCTCATTTACAATCTTTCTTAACTTACAATAATCACCCTTGCTAAGTTTGGGAAATATACTTAACCTGTTTTTTTACTTTTTTTAAATATGAAATGTGAAGCTGAAATGCCAAAACATCATGGTCACTTTTACCCACTGGGTCAAGATGTACAATGTCCGAAATAAGATTATCTTCGCTTACAAGTATCCAGTCATCCAATGTAGGGTTTTGATCAACTCTCCTCCTTGTCGGTTTGCTTACCTTCTGTACAAAAAGGAATCTAGCACATTTTGTTTAATGCTGTCCCTTTTTTCTCCTGTCCATTTTCCATCCCAATGGACGCCTGGAAAATTAAAGTCGCCCATAATGCACACCTTAGTATACTTCGATACCATATCAGATTTAAGTATTTGAAATAATTTCTGATCATTTTCTTCACTGCTAGTGTTTGGGCTTCGGGAATACATCCAAATAAAATTTTAAACCATCTTGGACACTTTCGACTGAGCACCACACACTTTCCTGAAATTCACACACATTTATTTCCTCACACTCTCGCGCATTCATTGACTTCTCGACATATAATGCTACACCTCTTAACTGGTTTTTGTTTACAAACATGTCATAATTAGAGATGGCAAACTCCGATTCATTCAAAACATTTGGGTGCTTCGGTTTTATTTCTGTCAGTGCTATAACACTGGGCTTGATCTCTTCTATTCTTGTAAAGAACTCATCTTTTTTATTCAGTAAACCATCAACATTAGAGTATAAAACTGTAACCCCTTCTTCCATTCCCTGAAAAAATCTTCCTTTTTTCTGTCTAATATTTACACTATTTACATGGTTAGTATTCTTTAGTCAGTTCTGTCTTGGTTTGGGGTCTGTGGCAGACTCTGGCCTCCACCTGTTCGTTGGTCGTTACCAGCCCCCTTAGTCAGAACCACAATCTTGCCGTTTCTTATTGCTAGGTTTTGTTCGCCTGCCTCACTTCTTCTTTTTTTCTCAACTCTGAGAGCCTGATTGATTTCTCTTGGTTTTTTGGTGTAGTCAGGATTCACTCTGAGAGCCTGATTGATTTCTCTTTGTTTTTTGGTGTAGTCAGGATTCCACATAAATTCGGTCTTTGCTGATTGGGACGTTCTTGTTCAGTTCTGGAGCTTTTCTAACGATCTCTCTCTTTTTTTCTTCAGTTTTGAGTGTAACTCTCAACATCCTTGGTTTATTTCCCCCTTCCCTTCCCAGCCTGACAGGTTCTGTAACATCATCTGCCTCAACATCAACAAGTTTGGCAAGCAGGGATTTGGCAGCTTCGAGATCTTCCTCTTTTCTCTCTGAATTGACTGTTTTAGCGCTCTCCTTCAGGTTCACAATAACAACATTTCTTTTTTCTCTTCTCCACTTCCAACTTTTCTTTCCCAAAATTTCACCTAGTTTCCTGTCCACAACCTCCTCGATCTTTTCCTCCAACTTTTCACCCATCAACCCCTTTTCCAGACTTTCAAGCCGAGCACTTAAAGAGTGAACCAGCGGGATGAGATCGAGTAGTTTATCCAGTCAGTTATCCTGCCTGGACTTTATTTGTTTTGATCAGTAAGACACGGCTGACATACCCATTGTAAGTTAGGCTGACGGGGATCGGATAACGCCCCGAATGCTGAAGCGTTCAATCCGCTACACTTCTGATGTGCCCAATTTTTGCATACAAAGCATTCAATACAATTTCATCTCATCACAGGCCACATCACAATAAATGCACTGCCATGCGGCTAGCACTGACGTTTTGTCGGTATTTCTTCTCGTCTTACTGCACGTTTGGACCTGTATCAACAGAACTTGAAGTCGATCCTCTCGAAGGTTTAGCATGTGATCCTTGTTTGTTTGGCATGGTCATGTACAAATATCAGAAAAATACAAATCAAAAATAAGAAGAAGAAATAATACTTACAAGAACGTGCAGTTTGATTATGTAGGTACGTTAGTGACAATGAAGGGAACTGAAAAATTCAAAATGAAACTGAAAGTTCGTCAGTGGGTGAGTTGTCAACACAGATGTCAGCGATACCAATAGAAACACTCGGAAAATATTCAAAGAAACTTCCAGACATCACTAAATCCAACGGACAAATATTGCCCGTTCTTTTTTGCATCAATACGTGATAGAAAGCCAAAATTAAGGACATCTTTAGTCGACGGGTCCAAACTTTTTCCTATCGATTTATGGAGCTCGGAAAAAAAAAAACGCCCGCCATATTGGTCGAATGCGCAGGACCCCTGGTGGATTATGGGAGAGGAAAAGGAGGGGGGGGGGCGGGTTGCGTAGGGGAGGTGTGTGTTTGATGTGATATGATACACGATACACGATACACGATATTTTATTTGTCCTCATAGAATACGGGAAAAATTTTGTTTGTGTGCCATTTATAAAAATTCCCATATTCAACAAATTATAAACTATATACATTAAAATATTCCACTTTTTGCACGGCTCAGTCATTTTCCTTGAAATTCATTTATCCATTTTGGGGTCACTCTATATTATAAATATTAAACAGCACCACACACACCCTACCACCCCTCTCACCCACTCCCCCCCCCAGTTACACACACACAAAAACCACCCCAAAATACAAAATCAAAAACAAAAAACAACCCCCGCCAAAACATGCATACACACAAACACACACCCACACACAACACACACACCCCACACACAACACACACACACACACACAACCATACACACGGGTGCACACATCACCATACAAACCACCATCACACATGAAATTTTATAACAACACTTAAAAAAAACACCCCAACTGAAAACAGAATGCTCCAAAAATAAGCTCAAAGGAAGTATAAAAAAAAAAAAAGAAAAAAAACAAAAACAATGCACCATTCAAAAGATCTTAAATTGAAAAATGTAAAATTTTACGTAAACTTAAAAGTAACCTGCAGAGTTTAAAAACAAACGAAAAAAGATTTACTGCAAGTAAATGTTTTAAATTGGGTGAGAAAAAAAAGGGGAGAGAGAGAGAGAAGAGGAGAGAGAAGGGAAAAGAGAGAGAAGAGAGAGAGAGAGAAGAGAGAAAAGACGAAGGGGGAAATTTATTGGGTGGAAAATTGAAAAACAGACTTTGAAAATTTAACTAAAAAAAAACATCATTTTCTACAAAACCCAAATATGGGCAAAAAACCAAAATTTTAATGCCAGGAAATTTTATAAAAAAGTAAGATTGTATAAACAGTAAAAATAATACAAACAAAAAAAGATATTTTTAGTAAAAAATGGCTTGGGTGGGGGAGGGGGTCCTTTTACCACACCCCACACACAACACACAACACACACACACACACACAACACACACACACACACACACTATATACATATATATATATACAACATTAAAAAACACACATACAAAAATACACATACACATAATACATATACACATACTACATATATATACACAACATACCACACATACTACTATCAACACAACATACATTACATAATATTTATAAAACACAAATATAAAAATTAAAACCCTACACACACAACACACACACACACATATATATATATATTATATAATAAAAATATTTATATATAATATATAATATATATAATATTTATATATATATTTCACATACACAAAACATGCATACCACATCCATACCAACATATTAAAATTATATAAAATATATATTATATAATATATATATATATATATATATATAAATTTTAACAAGGAAAAACAAGTTCTTCCCTTTTCCCACACAAAAGGTAAAATCAACATTTAAAAATCGAGCTTTCGCCCCCAGGCTTCATCAAGAATGTTAAATGTGACCAGTTTTTAAACTCAAGAAAAAACAGTTCATGTTGGCATGGGTACATCCAGTTCCTCCTTTTACATACATTTTCCGGGGCTACGCAAAAAAACACAAACTCAATGCAAAAGAGAGAGAGAGAGGGGGGGGGGGGAGGGGGGAAGGGGGGAAAAAAGTAGGGGGTGGTGTCGTGGAATAACTGGTAAAAAATAACGAAATGATGGAAGCTGGAGGAGGGGTGGGGGGGGTTTTTTTGGTTTTAGGGATAGTAGGGATTGGGTAAGGGGTATGGAGGAAGGAAAAAAGAAAGGAAGGGGGGAAAGGGGGGGGGGGGTGGGAGAAAATTGAGAGAGAGAGAGGAAGAGAGGGGGAAAGAGAAAAAAAAAAACCCCAAAAAACCCACACCCCACAAAGGAAAAAAAGAAAAAAAGGGAAAAGAAAGAAGAAAAAACCCCCAAGGGAAAAAAGGGGAAAAGGGGAAAAAAGGGGAAAAGAAGGGGAGGGGGGGGGGGGAGGAGAAAAGAAAAAAGAAAACCGAAGAAAAAAGAGAAAAAGGGGGGGGGGGGGGGGGGGGGGGGGGGGGGGGGGGGGGGG
>CM031605.1:100458524-100513073 GCA_018398815.1 Conus ventricosus
CGCACACAGTCGTGTATCATGGACATAAAATCTTGGACGGCAGTTAACAAACTTCAGCTCAACAATGAAAAAACTGAAATGATCTTCTCTGCACATCTGACTATATCCCAAACTCTATCAAATTGGAAAATTGCCTTATTCAGATATCTTCATCTGCTCAGAAGTTAGGTGTTACCCTTAACTCAGCACTTTCCTTCCAGCAACATGTTTCCACAGTCTGCCGTGCCTGTCACTTTGAGCTTCGTCGCACTGGTTCTGTGCGACATCTTCTCTCTCTTGATGCCACAAAAAAAATCCTTGTTTCTACCTTCATTCTATCCAGACTTGATTACTGTAATTTTCTTATAGCTGGCTGTCCCCAGAATCTTCTTAGTCGTCTCAAGAAAGTACAAAACAATGCTGCTCATTTGATTCTCAGACAACCTATACCTTCTCATGTCACTCCCTTCCTTCCTTCTTTACATAGGATGCCGGTCGAAAAACGAATAGACAACAAACTGTCCTTACTCTGCTTTAAATCTTTGAATGGCTTAGCTCCGTCTGACCTTTCTGATCTCCTTTATCTCTATGTTCCTTCTAGGAGTTGTGTTCTTCTACCGACAACACTCTGCTAAAAAATCCCTCGATTTCGAACTAAAACCAATGGCGATCGTTCTTTTTCTTTTCAGGGTCTGGTTTCTTGGAATAAACTCACATGTTCAAACTCTCTGTCTTCCTTCAAGGCATCTCTTAAAACAACCCTCTTCACCCAGAGCTGCCAACCCCCCTGATGACTTGACCTTAAGATTTTGAAAATTTGACAGGAAGAAATGCATTTTGACAGGAAAATCTGGCGCGCGCAAGAAATTCATAAAGAAATCAAATTTCATTCATCATTTATAGAAAAACAAGTAGAAGTGAATGAAGTTGAACTCACCAGTATGTACACTATATACAAGAAGAAAGCTGTCTACAGGGACTTCTTTGTTGCAGACTTGCAGGTCTGCAACAGTTTCTCAGATAAGGCAGTCTGATGGCACGGCACACGTTCACCAGATTTGAGGACCATGAGGGCACTTAAAGTGTCAGAAGTCATGGTCCCCCTGAAATCAGTCTTGTTCTTCCTCACCATAGAGAAGATGCGTTCACATGCGCAGTTGGAGACAGGAATCAGGAGTATTCCTTGCATGACTGCTGCCAGGTTCTTGAACTTGAGACTTCCATTGTGATCTGTTATTTTGGCCATCATCTGCCACTGGAGCTCAGCACATTCTTGATCCATCACATCAGGTGGCACAGAATCCTCAGACTGGTACTCAAGGTATTCACAGAGGAGATTATCTTGGGTAGCACCATCTTGTAGCAGGCAAGGAAAGCGATGAATGAAGTAATCCAGGGATGCAGACTTTGCTTGGTTCCTCAGCCTGATATCTGCAACCTCTGCATGTCTCTACAGTGGCTGATCTGTGGGGTTCATCTTCTCCACCATGTATGTACAAGTCGCTTGGAAGAAGGCCTTCACATTCTTGAAAAAGATCTCCTTCTCCTTGCTTTGAATGCCCTCCTTCAGATGTTGTCGGGTCTGGTAGCCAATGAAGAGATCATCATCACCTTTGATGTTGTAACTAGATTTGAAGTCCACCTCCATCAGAGCCCCCTGATTCAAAGCACATGGTTTCACGAATGAAAGCAGCAGCTTCTTGAACAGACGTTCCAGATCCCTTTTGATGAGATGGATCCTGGCATGATCCGTCTGGAGCTGTTTGTTGGCTTTGTCAAAGATCTCAATGACTGCTGCATAGAAATGCACATACAGCTTCACTGTCCGTCGGCAGAAGAATTCCTTCAGCTTTTCTTTGATGGACGATGCTTCATCAGATGATCTGTCTGACGTCTTCATGGAGCATTCCTGCTTGAAGAACATCTTCAGGGCCTCCCACTGCTCAAGGACTCTGGACAGAGCGGCGCCAAGGGACAGCCACCTGGTGGGAACGTGTGAAATGACTTGATGCTGGGGAACACTGCACTTTTGTTGACAGTCCTGAAAACGCTGCTGCCTTCCACTGCTCTTGGACATGTACCATGATAGCTGCCTCATGATGTCATCCATGTCAAATTTTCCGCTGGCCTTCATGCCTCTCTTGAGTGCCAAACTAATGAGATGACAAACACATCCAGCCAAGAAAACATCCGAATGTTTCTCGCGCACATACGAGATCACACCTTTGTGGGCCCCTGTCATCACGTATGCGTTGTCACACACTAATGCTAAGCAGTTCTTCCATGGGATGTCCAGAGAACTAAGCTCTTTGTCGAGTATGGCGAAAATGTTCTCCCCTGTTGACGACTCGCTGCAGACTGGATTACACAAAAGCTCCGTCTTGATCATGCCATCACAGACAGTCCGAACGACGATGGGATAACATTTGTCTCCACCCTCCTGGCTGCCGTCTGTTCCATAACAAAAGGCCCTTTCTTCATACTGGCAGCGAGCTCTAAAGCCTTCCTTCTGCTGCAGGCTTTGACTATCTGAGTTGTTTTCGTCCTTCCACTGCTGTACTCCTTAGCAATTTTGCTGTCCGGAAACATGGCTCGGAACAGGGGCCCTGCATGGTCAGCAGCACTGATAGCGATGTTGTGCTCCACCAGAAAGTGAGAAAACAAGGTCTCAGCCCGAATCGTCGACAGCTCTGAACTCCCCTCTGAAGTGCTGGATGAGAAGAAATTACTCAACTTGACCGTCTTCTTCAGCGCCTTGCTCCTCTCCACGTGGCGATCAGAGGAACAATGGCGACTTACATCATCCAGCCCGCCATAGCAGATCTTGAAATCCAGTTCACATGGAACGCAACGTGCATGATTGGTAGAAACTTTAGAAGCGATGATGCATGGATACTCCTTCGAGTAGTGCGGCAGGAATTTCTGATGGTACGAGGTCTTCTTTTTCGCTGGCCCTTCATCATTCGTGCCTTTGCGTTTTGCGACAGCGCTTTTGTCCGCCATAGTCTGATAGAGAGCAGTGAAAATCGCAAAGTCTCGCGATAGGCTAGACACTCCTGCCACACGCAGCTTGAGTCGCCTGCTACAGTAGCAGACGACGCATGTTGAACACAAGTGTTAGAGACTGAGAGACTGTCAGACTGAGCGTTCAGTAGGCCAGTACATCGGCTAGCTTTGTCTCAAAGCGAGCGACTTGAGCTACTCGCACTATTATTGTGCAAGCTGAGCGCTTACTTTTGGAAATGGATGGTCGGAAGATTTCAGATTTTTTTTCGCCGGAAGAAATACCGATTGACCAGAAGATCGGAAGAAATTAATTTGACCGGAAGAAAATCCGGCGAAACCAGAAGGGTTGGCAGCTCTGTTCACCTATCAATGGCAGTTCTTTCTTCCCCTTCCCTTGCCCATAAAGTTGACTCTGCGACAAGTGTGTGTGTGTGTGTGTGTGTGTGTGTGTGTGTGTGTGTGTCTGTGTGTGTGTGTGTCTGTGTCTGTGTGTGTGTGTGTGTGTGTGTGTGTGTGTGTGTGTGTGTGTGCGTGCCCGTGTGCATGCGTGTGCGCATATGCAGGGTGGGAGCAGAAAATCATAGCTACACTGAAAAGGCTGGGGGTCCAGGGGGCCGCTTTAGGCCCCTGGTGGGGTACAGGGCAACGCCCTGCTGGGGATCTGGAGAAAACTTCAAAGAAAATTTGTCTTGCCAAGACACTTTTGTGGCCTCTCCTTGAAAACAAAGTTGATAATTAACTTCTACACAAAAAGACTCCAAATATGACAAAATATGACTTACGGCTTAAATATCAAACTGAAAATGTTATGCCAAGTACTTACAATACATCTTGAATTCAGTAAACCACCAAAACAAAATAGGATGCAATGTATAAATATTACTCACCAGCGATGTTAATAAAAGATAGTGGCCAAATTTCAATCACTTGATTTCTAACTTTAAGAATGAGGATTCCTGTTTTCTTCTTCTTTTTTTTTTTCTTTTTTTTTAGTTTGGCTTTAATTCAGCAGAGAGTCAATGTCTGCACTAGCACTGGATTGGCACAAACACTGAGCAAAATCAAAAGCTGCAGTGGGCCAAGTCTTACAATAGACATCAGTAGCTGGTGGCACTGGGCATCTGAAAAATGAAAGTCAATGGTTAGAGTGGATGAACCTGGAAGCAATAAATCAGTAACCCCAGCTGAATAAATCTTGAAAGAAAATCTGTGACTGCAATGAGTGAACTTGAAAAAGTCCATCAGCTAAAGCAGCAAGGTGAGTATGGAACTGGAAATTAGTGGCTGCAGTGAGGCATATCATGGTAACAGAAGTCAGTGACAGCAGTGGGGTCAGCTTTTCAATGACTACATTGGGGCAATTCTTGGGAAGAAATCGGGGGGTTCAGTTGTTGTTTTTTTAACCTACATTGGGGCAAGTCTTGGAAACAGAAGTCAGTGACTGCAGCAAGATCAGTCTTTAACCCTTTCACCGCCACAGGCGCCTTTTGGCGACGACAGACCTGAGCGCCGACGGCGCCATTTGGCGACTAAGTAGGGTGACCTAACTCCCGATACTCTCACGATCCTAGTTCATGAGATAAAAAGCCAGCAATAAACGTCATAGTTGGGGGATGGTCTGGCCGGTGCTCACAGCCATTTGCTTTGTCAGAATACTACTCAGTTCAGTGTTTTATCGACTTTATTCCGATTGTTTTTCCATTCACTATGACGTCACCACCAAGCACTTTATGTACTCGACCTTGCCGTACATTTACCACAGATCAAGTGCTGGGAATATTGAATAGATGGTCGGTTGTTCATAATACAGATGAAGAAGACCCAGACAGTCACGAGTAACAACGATAGTGAGGGCTTGACCGAATTATTGCAACGCGAGGCGTTGGACCGTGGCCAAAGAGTTGGGAGACTGACGAGACGCCCACTTACTTCCCTACCGCGTGTGCCCCAGTGTTTTTTGCGTTGAGCCAGCCAGCACTGACTGACTATTCACTAACTCTATGTGAGTGAGTGAACAAAGACTTCAGGCAACGAACTTCACACACACGCTGTGGGCCGACTCTTGCTGGTCGAGGTTGAAGGGGGCGTGGCTTTCTGACACGTGAGAGGCGAGCAGTACAGACGTGTTTGGGTGTACAGCTGATCATACAGATCAGCTGAATGGCAAGGGTTCAGAGACCAACAGGCACATGAATGACTTTGTGTTCATAAAAAAAAATATTACTGTTGAGAGTGAAAGGAACGTGTGTGTGTGTGTGTGTGTGTGTGTGGTGTGTGTGTGTGTGTGTGTGTGTGTGTGTGTGCGTGTTCCCTGCTATTGGAATAGTTGTATTTGTGGCTGTTTCTTCCACTTTTCTGTTGGAAATACCATACTTTCTGGTCTTCAATTGTGAGTGGAGTATTTTGCCTCCCTTGTTGAGAGTTTGTTGGCATTCTTTCTTCATTTTTTACGTTTAAAAGAAACATCACATTCTTTTTTTCATTTTGCTTTTTTTTCTCTTGAAATTACTAAAAATGTGAAATTGTTGTTGACTTACCATTACTAACATGTTATGAGATAATAAAAGTACAGTGTTTCTCCTCCATTTTACAAAAAAAAGTATGAGAATTGGTTGGTTAGTTCCAGAGATATCCGCGTTTCACATATGCTGGTATAAAATAAGAGCTTTTTTTGAAAAATGGCTGGCGATGAGGATTTATGCAAAATAGAATGTCTGGCGGTGAAAGGGTTAAAATGAAAATCAGTTTTAGCAGAGAGGCAAGTCTTCAAAACTAGAAGCTGCAGTGGGTTTAAGTCCTCAAAATGGAAATCAACAACAGCAGAGAGACAAGTCTTGGAAATGAAAATTAACTGATATACATCCAATTGTTGTCTGTTTGTTCCTTAGTTTTTTTACTTCTTTGCAAAGCAGTGTCTTATGTCTGTGGGAGTTTGTGAAATGTATGTTTGTATGTCTGTATGCAGTTTGTAAAATAAATCTTCCCTAAAGGCTTTTGCAACTCCATGTGTCATAGTATATGTTGCAGGAAAGCTGTTCCAGGTTTTGAGTATCTTTGGCAAGTTTTTGACTGAAGGAGATTAAATCAGGCGCCTGTGACAGAGGCAAGCAGTGTTCCGCTAAAAATGCACAAGTCCTAATCTTGGCATCCAGCAGGGAATCAACTTTAGACACCGGAGCCATTACTGGAACATCAGCAGGAAGAGTTGATGTGTTTCAGCACTTTCAATCTCTCTACATGTTTCATCTCCTGGGAATGCACTTCGATCGACTTTCTTTTCATTTGACTTCTATACAAGCTTCTGACTGCACAGTATACACCAAGCAGTGCCTCTTTCATTTGTTTTCCGCAGCCATTTTCGGAATGGACGATTCAATTCGTCCATCTCATCCATCCATTCCTTTCTCCACTTGTTTTTCTTCTGGTTATTGTCTATCTTCCGTGCCTCTGCTTTGTTGTTAATCAGCTCTATTTTTGACAAATATAAACATGATGATATGGTCTTCACGCACTGAAAACAAGATGGTGGATTTCAAATACGAGTGGGTGAAAACCTGAATCGGACACGGAACACGCACACGGAAAAAAAAAGAAGAAAAATTTGCTATACGAAATTCCGTATCAATACGGAAGGTCTCCCACCCCTGCATATGTGTGTGCACGCACGCTGTTGTGTCCGTTGCTGTGCAACAGTGTGTGTGGGATCATGTGTTTGTGTGTGTGTGTGTGTGTGTGTGTGTGTGTGTGCCCATGCGCGCGTGGGTGGGTGTCAATATGCACCATTGTTTGTAGATGCATGGTACTTATTACAATATTCATCTTCTTAATGGTTTAATTTATGTTTTCTTAACCTTTCATGTATTTGAAAGAGCTTAGGGCTTATGATGTAAGATTAAGCACCACACATAATCATTATTATTATTATCCCCGTCAACCACACACATAATCATTATTATTATTATCCCTGTCAACCAGTCACAACAGCACTGACATTAGCGACAACTTGCCTTAATTGTAGGGAAGGTTTTCTTCTCTGCAGAGCTGCTCTCCCCGGGAATGCTGCCAGCTGAACGACCCTCACATTGGTACCGGAACCGCAGTCCCCGCTGCTTGGGCTGCTCTGTGACCTCCACCCACACATCACTGGAGTGGTCCACAGGCTTACGGGGCTTGGACTGAGAACGGGGGGTGTGGGCAGGGGCGGGAACTGCTCCGGAGACTGGGGCCTGCCGTTGTGCTGACATGTGGTCCATCGCCATGTTCTGCATGAGGTTGGGCTTGTACATCATCTGTGCTGCTGCCGACTCCTGGATACCATAGTGCACCACCCCTGCCACAGTCATCATGCCCAGAAATGCTGATCAGTACTACTAATGGGTATTCATGCCACTCAAACACTGACATACCATAGTGCACCACCCTGCCACAGTCATCATGCCCAGAAATGCTGATCAGTACTAATGGATAGTCATGCGCAAAGCAGTACTACTGTGTATTTATGCTACTCAAACATTGCAAATCAGTATCAATGTGTATTCATGCCTGTCAAATACTGCAAATCAGTATTAAAGTGTATTCATGCCTGTCAAACATTGCAAATCAGTATCAATGTGTATTCATGCCTGTCAAACATTGCAAATCAGTATTAATGTGTATTCATGCCTGTCAAACATTGCAAATCAGTATCAATGTGTATTCATGCCTGTCAAACATTGCAAATCAGTATCAATGTGTATTCATGCCTGTCAAACATTGCAAATCAGTATCAATGTGTATTCATGCCTGTCAAACATTGCAAATCAGTATCAATGTGTATTCATGCCTGTCAAACATTGCAAATCAGTATTAAAGTGTATTCATGTCTGTCAAACATTGCAAATCAGTATCAATGTGTATTCATGCCTGTCAAACATAATGTTACATTGCAAATAAGTATTAATGTGTATTCATGCCTGTCAAACATTGCAAATCAGTATTAATGTGTATTCATGCCTGTCAAACATTGCAAATCAGTATTAAAGTGCATTCATGCCTGTCAAACATTGCAAATCAGTATCAATGTGTATTCATGCCTGTCAAACATTGCAAATCAGTATTAATGTGTATTCATGCCTGTCAAACATTGCAAATCAGTATCAATGTGTATTCATGCCTGTCTAACATTGCAAACCAGTATCAATGTGTATTCATGCCTGTCAAACATTGCAAATCAGTATCAATGTGTATTCATGCCTGTCAAACATTGCAAATCAGCATCTGTATTAATGTGTATTCATGCCTGTCAAACATTGCAAATCAGTATTAATGTGTATTCATGCCTGTCAACCATTGCAAATCAGTATTAATGTGTATTATGCCTGTCCAGCCCTGATGTGGCCCTTTGCGGTCGGCTGGGCTATAAGCAACATTATCTTATCTTACTATGCCTGTCAAACACTGCAAATCAGTATCAATGTGTATTCATGCCTGTCAAACATTGCAAATCAGTATCAACGAGTATTCATGCCTGTCAAACATTGCAAATCAGTATTAATGTGTATTCATGCCTGTCAAACATTGCAAATCAGTATTAATGTGTATTCATGCCTGTCAAACATTGCAAATCAGTATCAATGTGTATTCATGCCTGTCAAACATTGCAAATCAGTATTAATGTGTATTCATGCCTGTCAAACATTGCAAATCAGTATCAATGTGTATTCATGCCTGTCAAACATTGCAAATCAGTATTAATGTGTATTCATGCCTGTCAAACATTGCAAATCAGTATTAATGTGTATTCATGCCTGTCAAACATTGCAAATCAGTATCAATGTGTATTCATGCCTGTCAAACATTGCAAATCAGTATTAATGGGTATTCATGCCTGTCAAACATTGCAAATCAGTATTAATGTGTATTCATGCCTGTCAAACATTGCAAATCAGTATCAATGTGTATTCATGCCTGTCAAACATTGCAAATCAGCATCAATGTGTATTCATGCCTGTCAAACATTGCAAATCAGTATCAATGTGTATTCATGCCTGTCAAACACTGCAAATCAGTATCAATGTGTATTCATGCCTGTCAAACATTGCAAATCAGCATCAGTATTAATGTGTATTCATGCCTGTCAAACATTGCAAATCAGTATTAATGTGCATTCATGCCTGTCAAACATTGCAAATCAGTATCAATGTGTATTCATGCCTGTCAAACATTGCAAATCAGTATCAATGTGTATTCATGCCTGTCAAACATTGCAAATCAGCATCAGTATTAATGTGTATTCATGCCTGTCAAACATTGCAAATCAGTATCAATGTGTATTCATGCCTGTCAAACATTGCAAATCAGTATCAATGTGTATTCATGCCTGTCAAACACTGCAAATCAGTATCAATGTGTATTCATGCCTGTCAAACATTGCAAATCAGTACTGATGTGTACTCAAGCCAGTCAAACACATCCAATGCCATACTTCTGTATCATTTTGCGTATGAGGTCCAAAGCCATTACCTATTTAGGAAAACAGCACAAGACAAAACACATCACGCACTGACCACATCCACAGAGCATGCAGCATAGCAAACACTGACATCAAACACACACACACACACACACACACACACACACACACACGTACAGATGCTATCATATCTTCAGTTTCTTACACACTAATGTACGGTACTTTCTGGGCCATGCACGCACGCACGCATGCACAAACGCATATATATCAATGCTATCACATCATCACTTTATTACACACTTACGTATCGTAACTTCTGGCGCACTTTTATGTAAGCCGCACCCACCGAATTTTTACACACACACACAAACAGGAAAAATCAATACATTAGCAGCAATCAGTGGAACATCCAAAGGAAAACTGTGATTAAAAAAAACAATAAATCAAGAGAGCATGCACACACTATAACCAAAGCATGTACAGTGTATTCTGAATAATGTCATGACAGGCAAACTAACAGGAAATGGCAATACAGTTCAAAACAAGTTCTCTTCAACGTTGTGAACTTGTGAATGTCTTGCAGTCTTCTGTTAAAATGTGTACTGCCTGGCAATGAAACTCCTCTTGTTCATCAAGCTGAAGCTAACATCATGCAGACTGGAGTTGATTTGCTAGTCGCCAAGAAAATCTCCAGCGATGAATGACTGAATTTGTGATGTCCAGGGGTCAAAAGAGGGAAGGAGTCCACACAAGGGCACGGATACCATAATGATAACTGAGTCTGACTGGCGACTCGCCCAGAAAAGGCTGGATTCACCAAATGACTGACAGACTCCTGAGCAAGCATGGGGAATACAAAGACGAGTTAAACTGACTGCTGAAGAAGCATAGGGAATACAAAGGCAAGTTACACTCACTGAGGAAGCATGGGGAATACAAAGGCGAGTTACACTGACTCCAGAAGAAGCATAGGGAATACAAAGGCAAGTTACACTCACTGAGGAAGCATGGGGAATACAAAGGCGAGTTACATTAACTGCTTAGGAAGCATAGGGAATACAAAGGGAAGTTACACTCACTGAGGAAGCATGGGGAATACAAAGGCGAGTTAAACTGACTGCTGAGGAAGCATGGGGAATACAAAGGCGAGTTACATCAACTGCTGAGGAAGCATGGGGAATACAAAGGCGAGTTACACTGACTGCTGAAGAAGCATGGGGAATACAAAGGCGAGTTACACTGACTGAGGAAGCATGGGGAATACAAAGGCGAGTTACACTGACTGCTGAGGAAGCATGGAGAATACAAAGGCGAGTTACACTGACTGAGGAAGCATGGGGAATACAAAGGCGAGTTACACTGACTGCTGAGGAAGCATGGAGAATACAAAGGCGAGTTACACTCACTGAGGAAGCATGGGGAAAACAAAGGCGAGTTACACTGACTGCTGAGGAAGCATGGGGAATACAAAGGCGAGTTACACTCACTGAGGAAGCATGGGGAAAACAAAGGTGAGTTACACTGACTGCTGAGGAAGCATGGGGAATACAAAGGCGAGTTACACTCACTGAGGAAGCATGGGGAATACAAAGGTGAGTTACACTGATTGCTGAGGAAGCATGGGGAATACAAAGGTGAGTTACACTGATTGCTGAGGAAGCATGGGGAATACAAGGTCAAGTTACACTGACTGGCAGCTAAGGAAGACCCAAAAAATCAGATTGGTCAAACACACACACACACACACACACACACACACACACACACACACACACACACACACAATCTTCCTGAACTAAACAAAAATGTAAACATAAATAATCCAACAAAGAAATGAATAAAGAATAAATCAATGAACTTAACCTAGTACTCTAGCACTGGCAGCTGCACACAGTCTAAAAGTAAATATAAAGAACAGAATGGAGAAATGACAGAATAAAGACTAAATGACTAAAGAAATGATACATCTTACTTAATCTAAGTTAATCTGGCACTTGAAGCTACATCCAGTGCAGTAGGCCTTTCTCAGTGGCATTAGCATCCACACATAGTTTACAGTCTGATGGCAGAGAGACAGCTGGGGGGGGGGGGGGGGGGGGGGGGGGCGCTGGGGAGTAGTGGAGAAATGGGGATAGTTTCATCTGTTGAACTTCAGTTTGTACAGCTGTACTGAATGACCACTGGCCTGATCTGCAGGCGTAAACAATCTAAGAAGGCATCTAGCAAACTGACAAAACAGCCCTGGCCCTGTGTCAACCTTGTGGCCACCTTGACTGAAAACAATCTGAAATGAATTTGAAACGATTGACAGAACAGCAAAGAAGTCAAGTTTGGGTTTTCCAACAGGATGAAGAGCATCTGAACTTCACTGTGCTAAGCCTGGTTTCATCACAAATAAACTGGTAGACTTTACACACACACACACAGACAGAGAAATATTTAAAAAAAATGTCACATATGCAGTAATCTCACCGTAGGTACATTTGTTCTAGCTGGAGAACGAAACACCACAGACAGACAGACAGACTGACAAACAGAGAACAACAGAGAGAGTTACAGAGACAGAGAAAGATTACCTCTTACTACCCATCCTTTACACATTTGAAGATGGTCCAGCAAACTGTTCTTTAGGTCATCTCGCTAATACCAGGCAGACAGACAGGCATGCAGACTGACAGGCAGACACGTAGCCAGGAAGACAGACAGGCAGACAGACAGACAGGCAGACAGGACTCTTAAACCATACCCTGCTCCAAAGGTGAACACACTCACCTTCCTGATTGGTGTAATTGAGTAGTTCCTGTTCAGATATCATTTGCTCTAGTTCTGTAGTGGTAAGCTGTGAAAAAACCGTCAAAATCTGAAACCCAAATTGGCCATGTAGATCTAGTAACTTTTCACACACTCTGAGAAATTACAATTTCACAATAAAAAATTTAGTTTTTGATCAGCAACAGGAGATAGTCTTGACAATACAATTTGATTTATGTGTACATAGTACAGGTTCTACTTTCATTTCAATAAATAAAGCATTTTCTGATTGTTGGGTATTTGTGAAGTGCATGTGTGTGTGTGTGTGTGTGTGTGTGTGTGTGTGTGTGTGTGTGTGTGTGTGTGTGCATAGGGATGCATGCATAACTGCGCATTTGAGTGCACATGTCCATGCATATGCATTTGAGTGCACATGTCCATGCATATGAGTAGCTGTGTGAGCCTCAGTCTCTGTGTGTGTGTGTGTGTGTGTGTGTGTGTGTGTGTGTGTGTGTGTGTGTGTGTGTGTGTGTGTGTGTCTGTGTGTGTTGTGTGTGTGTATATGTGTGTGTGTGTGCAATTTTATTCAATGGCTTTACTTTCCGTCTCTTCATCACAGATAATGCATGACACAAAAACACAACAGATATCCATAATTTTGACATGCACCCATATAACTTATCATAAAACACCAAATTTTCACTTTGGGTCTTCATAACTAAGTTTGACTTGGTCTTAATAGCTGCATATCAGTTTGTAAAATAAATGCATGAATCATACAAGCATGATTTTCAAAAAATGTCTATACCTGTCAACATTCAATGTACGGGATGTTAATATTCAGCATTGTGACAACAGATGATGCACCACAATGAGTCCCTAACAGATGCACTTCATATCAAGAAAATCATTTCGTTTTTAAGTGATCAAACCTAATTTTGTACGCACATTTGTGGTTTTGTGGGCTGGTAGAAATGTATACAATTTTTTACATGAATTTTTTTCAATTTTCAAACACGTAACCTTTGAATACTTGAAATATTGCAGGTGCAAGTAACTCGAACTTATTTAAAACATTTCTTGTAAATTCCTATATTCTAATTTTTCAAGATCATTAATTTTGATACTCTGTTTATTCCACTTTAGACCAGAATGAGGTGGAACCCATTAGAAGCCATAAAAGAACTACACAAAGACAGGTGGGCTGTCATGAAAGGGAAACAACCCATTAGAAGCCACAAAAGAACTACACAAAGACTGGTGGGCTGTCATGAAAGGGAAACAACCATTAGAAGCCATAAAAGAACTACACAAAGACTGGTGGGCTGTCATGAAAGGGAAACAACCCATTAGAAGCAACAAAAGAACTACACAAAGACTGGTGGGCTGTCACGAAAGGCAAACAAGCCATCAGAAGCCACAAAAGAACCACACAAAGACTGGTGGGCTGTCATCAAATGGAATCAACCCATTAGAAGCCACAAAAGAACCACAC
The DNA here is from genome assembly GCA_018398815.1 of Conus ventricosus. Lineage (NCBI taxonomy): Eukaryota > Metazoa > Mollusca > Gastropoda > Neogastropoda > Conidae > Conus > Conus ventricosus. The sequence continues at coordinate 100,472,207 of CM031605.1, forward strand.
AAAGACTGGTGGGCTGTCATGAAAGGGAAACAACCCATTAGAAGCCATAAAAGAACCACACAAAGACTGGTGGGCTGTCATGAAAGGGAAACAACCCATTAGAAGCCACAAAAAGAACCACACAAAGACTGGTGGGCTGTCATGAAAGGCAAACAAGCCATCAGAAGCCATAAAAGAACCACGCAAAGACAGGTGGGCTGTCATGAAAGGGAAGCCAAAACCAACCTGAACAGGAAATTCTACTCTATAAAATTAAACATTTCCAGAAAATTCCTGTATTCTTGTTTGGCAACATTGTCTGCTAATGATTCCACTTTAGAGCAGAATGTCATGGAACCCAAAAGAAATCCTGACAGAACCATACAAAAAGTCTAGAGGGCTACAGTCATGAAACCAAAACCAAAACCCATAACCCAACTGAATTCTACACCTAGGTTATACCAGAAGATGTTACACAATTTGCGTGTATCATAAAATACATCTTTTCTAATTTTTCAGTTCCAGAACAGAAATAACTATACAAAAAAAGACTAAATGAACACAACATAGAACATTTATCTGAACAAGGACACCGGCATTCTCTTATATGTCGATCAAAACCAATCAGTACAGTTGTATTGTACAGTCTTTGCCCAGAAATACAACTGCCATAAGTCTGAAAATCAAATTTTACTGGAGACAAAATAAAAAATCATTATCCCCACAAGATATAGTGGGAGCTGAGTTACGTACAAGTATTTTGATTACAGCATGTTTATTTTTACGATAATATGATTGGGACTTGACTACATTATGCCCCTTGGCCCGCTCTTATAGTATACCAAAAATCTTAAAAATGCAAAAAATTTGAGTTACACCAGTTGTATTTCCGGGTGGCGATATGTGATGCTGTAAGAGAAATCACGGATAAAGATCTCATTTTGAAATATGAGCATAAAAATTTATCAAAAATATATCACTGAATCAATTTCTTTAATCAGTTAATGAGTTATTCTTATTAGTCCCCGAGACTTTTAAACTCTGACATAATTTAGCATACAAACAATGACTGAACCATTAAATGAAGCTAGGGCCGGTGACTTAATATCTTCACTTGCGGTGAGGCATCTGACTAACCTATAGGAATCTCTTAGATTATTATCATTATTCTCATGAGTTCTTCAGTACAGTTTGTTTTTTTTGGGGGGTGGGGTGGGGGGTGGGGGGCTGAACACAGAAATATTTGTAGCGCATTTGGAAAATCCTAACTGGCATCCTTGACATTTTCCACCGTGTCGGAATTTCTAATTGAAAAGCCCTGGACCAGATGATGGACACATCTATTCTTTCTGTTTTCTTTTGAAGAAGAAAGGAAAACCTCTGTCCCTAGGCCTTTGGATTTCCTTGAGCTGAAAGTTCTAAACTTAATTTTGTTGCTTTTCAATCCTTTCTCTGGAACTTTGTCCCAGGAGTATTTGGTGCTGATCTTTCACAAAGTTCTTGGCTGCCTGTGCACCGTTTCTGGATTTGGTTAGTAAGCTTTACTTGATGATCTGTTACAAAGTAATCTTTTCTTGATTTGGTTAGTAAGCTTTACTTGATCTGTTACACAATAATCCTTTCTAAAGAAAAAATCAGCCCGCTCAAATGGAAGTGTGCCCTTTTTCTTTCAAATTGCTGAACCAGACATCTAGAAAACTTAAAAGGTATGTTGGGATCAGTTTTGTATGGGTGAAATAGAAAAATCAAAAGATGTATAACAAGTAAAAATTCAGAGATTACACACACACATGCCACTCACACACACACACACACACACACACACACACACACACACACACACACACACACACACACACAGGCACGTGCAGTAACTCATACACATGGACACGTGCACTCAAATGCGCAGATATGCATGCATTCTTGCCTGCACACACACACACACACACACACACACACACACACATACACACATATGTACTCCATAAATACCCAACAATCAGAAAGATGCTTTATTTATTAAAAATGAAAGTAGAACCTGTACTATGTACACATAAATCAAACTGTATTGTCAAGACTGGTGTACATAAATCAAACTGTATTGTCAAGACTATCTCCTGTCTCACACACACACACACACACACACACACACACACACACACACACACACACACACACACACACACAAGCAGTTTATCCTGTAAATCTTGACAAGTAATTTCCAAACGCTTTGCAGAGAGCCAAGCCTTTTGCTTGTTTACTCTCTCAAGACAGCTTGTCTTCAGATACTCCATCAGAAAACAAACAACTCTAGAACAAATTATCATCAACATTTGAAATGTCTGGATCCCATCCTTAACTACTGAACAGCGTTTGAAGTCTCCAGTCCAGTGTTCAGAACTGATAGCCCTCTTAAACTGCCCACCTCTCCACAGAAGGCAGTACAGCGTACATCTAGAAGACACTTTCTTAGTCACTGCTTTCAGCACCGAGGGTAGTAAGTTTAGTGTACATCTAGAAGACACTTTCTTAGTCACAGCTTTCTCCACTGAGGGAAGTAAGTTGAGTGTACATCTAGAAGACACTTTCTCAGTCACAGCTTTCTCCACTGAGGGAAGTAAGTTGAGTGTACATCTAGAAGACACTTTCTTAGTCACTGCCTTCTCCACAGTGGGCAGTAGAAGTACATCTAGAAGGCACTTTCTTAGTCACTGCCTTCTCCACAGTGGGTAGTTCAATGTACTTCTAGAAGACACTTTCTTGGTCACTGCCTTCTCCACAGTGGGTAGTTCAATGTACATCTAGAAGGCACTTTCTTAGTAACTGCCTTCTCCACAGTGGGTAGTTCAATGTACATCTAGAAGGCACTTTCTTAGTCACTGCTTTCTCCACAGTGGGTAGTTCAATGTACTTCTAGAAGACACTTTCTTAGTCACTGCCTTCTCCACAGTGGGCAGTAGAAGTACATCTAGAAGGCACTTTCTTAGTCACTGCCTTCTCCACAGTGGGTAGTTCAATGTACTTCTAGAAGACACTTTCTTGGTCACTGCCTTCTCCACAGTGGGCAGTTCAATGTACATCTAGAAGACACTTTCTTAGTCACTGCCTTCTCCACAATGGGCAGTTCAATGTACTTCTAGGAGACGCTTTCCTAGTCACTGCTTTCTCCACAGAGGGCAGCTGAGTGTACATCTAGAAGGCACTTTCTTAGTCACTGCTTTCTCCACAGTGGGCAGTAGAAGTATATAGATCTAGAAGACACTTTCTTAGTCACTGCTTTCTCCACAGTGGGCAGTTGAGTGTACATCTAGAAGACACTTTCTTAGTCACTGCCTTCTCCACAGTGGGCAGTAGAAGTACAGATCTAGAAGACACTTTCTTAGTCACTGCTTTCTCCACAGTGGGCAGTAGAAGTACATCTAGAAGATACTTTCTTAGTCACTGCCTTCTCCACAGTGGGCAGTTCAATGTACATCTAGAAGACACTTTCTTAGTCACTGCCTTCTCCACAGTGGGCAGTTCAATGAACATCTAGAAGACACTTTCTTAGTCACTGCCTTCTCCACAGTGGGCAGTTCAATGTACATCTAGAAGACACTTTCTTAGTCACTGCCTTCTCCACAGTGGGCAGTTCAATGTACATCTAGAAGACACTTTCTTAGTCACTGCCTTCTCCACAATGGGCAGTTCAATGTTTCAATGTACTTCTTGGAGGCGCTTTCCTAGTCACTGATTTCTCCACAGAGGGCAGCTGAGTGTACATCTAGAAGGCACTTTCTTGGTCACTGCTTTCTCCACAGTGGGCAGTTCAATGTACATCAAGAAGGCACTTTCTTAGTCACTGCCTTCTCCACAATGGGCAGTTCAATGTACATCTAGAAGGCACTTTCTTAGTCACTGCCTTTTCCACAGTGGGTAGTTCAATGTACATCTAGAAGGCACTTTCTTAGTCACTGCCTTCTCCACAGTGGGCAGTAGAAGTACATCTAGAAGGCCCTTTCTTAGTCACTGCCTTCTCCACAGTGGGTAGTTCAATGTATACTGACTTCCATAAAAAAAACGCGAAAGCAAAACAAGCTGAAGGTTAGGGGCGAATTTTATTGGTCACAATTGTACAGAGTGGAAGCGAGAATTCAACGTGATTTGATTCATTACACCGGTAATGTGTGAAAATGTCATCAGCAATATGTCTTTGTGTGGAAAATCCAAGGTCACGTGACAAACCAGCTTGAAGTCCTAATACCGTGTGTGGCCACCATTTGCATGGACAACTGCTTGACACCTGCGGCTCATTGAGTGGACCAGGTGGTTGATGCGTCCCCTTGGCACACCAGCCACACATGGACGATGGCCTGGTGAAGTTGAGCCGCTGTTGCTGGTCGTGGACGCAGGAGGTCCAACCGTCTGCCAAGTTCATCCCAAAAATGTTCTATTGGGTTTAAATCGGGACTGAGGGCTGGCCAGGGCAGCACATTGACGTTGTTATGCTGAAGAAATTGCTGGGTGGACCTGGCTGTGTGTGGTCTTGCATTGTCCTGTTGGAATGTCCAGTTTGGGTGTTGCGCAAAAAAAGGAACGACATGGGGTCTGAGCACCTGGTGGATGTAGCGCTGTGCATTGACACCCTGTCCGCGACCAGGACCAATGTTCTGAAAGATGACTGGTCCTATAGCGTGGTTAATGCCAATTGCACCCCATATCATAACGTTCGGGCCTCCCCAGGGGTTCCGCTCTACCACACAGGAGTCAGCATAGCGTTCACCAGGTCGACGCCATATTCTGACACGACCGTCAGCCATGTCAATACAAAAACGGCTCTCATCTGAGAACAGTATGCGTCCCCACTGCTGCCTGCGCCAGTTGATTCGGGCTTGTGCCCACTGCAGCCTGTCCTGCCGGTGTCTTGGTGTCAGTACCGGACCTCTGTGAGGACGCCTACATGCCAGCCCGTTCTCCTGAAGACGCCACCGCACAGTGTTGAGGCTGATTCGTTGCTGGAGATTCCCAGGCACCTGTCGAGCAGTGTTAGCAGCTGTTTGCCGCCTGTCCCGCAGATGGGTTCGAACAAAATGGCGATCCTCTCTTGGTGTGGTGACCCGAGGACGGCCTGGCCGGGGACGATCATCAGCGGTACCAGTGACTCGCATGCGGTGCTGCAGACGATAGATGGTTGAGATGTGGACGTTAAAGATGTTGGCGACCTGCCTGGCATCCACACCAGCCTCCAGATGGCCTAGGGCACGATTGCGTTCCTCTGCTCGTAGTCTTGGCATCTCTGTAGCGCTCAGACGGCAAGACGTTATCTGAACCTTGTAGCGCGGCTTTATAAAGGCTGCATGCCTGCGTACTTGTCGCTGGTTAACTTTGCTCTGCATGGTGTGCACTTGCCTCACATGCAGCAACCAGTTTGCAATTTTTGTTGACCCTCCAATGCCGGGAATGATGTGTTGCTCACACAATTTTTTCACTGCACGTGAGTCTTGGACCCAAACAACTTGCCACAATGGTTCAATATTGTATATTCACCCCTTTTCACCCAAAAAAAAGCCTTTCAATTTTTCGCGTTTTTTTTATGGAAGTCAGTATACATCCAGAAGGCACTTTCTTAGTCACTGCCTTCTCCACAGTGAGTAGTTCAATGTACATCTAGAAGGCACTTTCTTAGTCACTGCCTTCTCCACAGTGGGCAGTTCAATGTACATCTAGAAAGCACTTTCTCACTTTCTTGGTCACTGCCTTCTCCACAGTGGGCAGTTCAATGTACATCTAGAAGGCACTTTTTCTTAGTCACTGCCTTCTCCACAGTGGGTAGTTCAATGTACATCTAGAAGGCACTTTCTTAGTCACTGCCTTCTCCACAGTGGGTAGTTCAATGTACATCTAGAAGGCACTTTCTTAGTCACTGCCTTCTCCACAGTGGGTAGTTCAATGTACATCTAGAAGGCACTTTCTTAGTCACTGCCTTCTCCACAGTGGGCAGTTCAATGTACATCTAGAAGGCACTTTCTTAGTCACTGCCTTCTCTACATCTAGAAGGCACTTTCTTAGTCACTGCCTTCTCCACAGTGGGTAGTTCAATGTACATCCAGAAGGCACTTTCTTAGTCACTGCCTTCTCCACAGTGGGTAGTTCAATGTACATCTAGAAGGCACTTTCTTAGTCACTGCTTTCTCCACAGAGGCAATACACTGCACATGTAGAAAGCACCACACAGTTTGGATCCACCTGTCAAGACTCTTACCTCCTCTGGACCTGCATGTCAACGAACCAGTTTGTGATGGGAAATAAGAGTTTCTGTCCCATGTCTGGAACCATTTTTCTCTATCATAACGCACACCTGGTCTATTCTGCAGCCTAGGTATCCTGGACATTCTACCTGAAGCTGAGTACATGTTAGCCGTCACTTTGTATTTCAACCTGTGTGGCTGAATATCCTTCAAATAATGGTTGGACTATGCATGTTAGTGTCACTTAGCAGTCCAACCAGCATTGACTGACAGTCAATATCCTTCAAATGATGGTAGGACTAAAGCACTGCAGACCAGTCCAGCATCTCAGAGCATTATGCTACAATATATTCGGTAACAATGATTCAGTTCCCTGGCAACAAGGCCTGATGACGTAGATCATCTTCTAGTTCCATTCCTGTTGCCCGATTGCACCAAAAACAAAAACAAAAACAAAAAATCAATATGGTCACAGTGCACATCATCCATCCGGGAGGAACTGTCAAATACCCACTGATCAGGCTATGGTTTCACATTAGGTCTACAACAGTTGTCAGTGAAAATGCTGATTGCCTTCATCAAGACACTGTGGCTGTCAGACACACTCAATTACAGGAACTTATGCACAGAAAGCTGACCACAGTAAAGACACTGACCAGGTATCTGTCCTTTTTTATGCCATTTGTTTCATATGTTTTGTTGCTTAATTTTATTTTCAATGGACCCCTATTTCATCAAAGGAATTATTGGAATTTGTTTGTGAGCTTAAAAAAGGCTGTAACGTTTTCTACCAATCAGGGCCATACAATATTATGGATACTGTAAAATTTTTCAACTTGTTTTTTTATACTCTAAAAACACAAAGCACTGGAAACAAAAATCAAGATAGAACAGATGGGCATGATCAAAGTCAGACTTCAGTGTTACTCATTATTCAGAACATGATCAGTTGTGTTTTGTATGGGGGTATGTGTCAGCAGCACCTATCACACCAAAACTGCAGAATATGTTAGCCTATAAAGTGTGAACATGTAAACCTGAACTTCCAAAACCAACTTAGGTCAGGATCAAACTGTCCAAGCAGGAACATTCTCCAAATTCAAGTAATTACTACTAATTAATTACTCATACCACTGTGCTGCTCAGCTTGCTTATGGGACATGCTGTGAATGTAAACATCCAGAGCCATTTGCACCCTCACATGTTCTGTGAAACACACACACACACACACACACACACACACACACACACACACACACCACACACACACACACACACAGAGCAGAACAGTTGTCTGAATGGCCTTTGAGTGAATAACCATTTTCAATTGTCTTTATATAATGCCTTTTCCTGGACAATGGCCTGTAAAGGCTCTCAGAGGTTTTTCAGCCACGGGAAACAAGACTGAGGCGTATTTGCAGAACTGCTTATAAAAACCATGCAAATGTACAATGCTGTCGTGCCTGCCTATGCGCATATTCGCCAAGTCACTTGACTAGATATACCTTTTCTGAAGACCAAAACTGGGCTTTAGATAGTCTATGTAACTTTGCACCTTTCCATGAGTAGCATGGCTTTCCACGTGAAACATGGGTTATTTCCTGTGAAACTGAAAGGGAACCATGGCGCTATTTTTAGTTCTGACTTCATGCTGAATTTTCAATTCTATCTCGATGTGTGTAAGTGCATGAGGTTGTAGTGTGTGTGTGTGTGTGTGTGTGTGTGTGTGTGTGTGTGTGTGTGTGTGTGTGTGTGTGCATGCGCGCACGTGTGTGTGTGTGTGTGTGTGTTTGCCAATGCACACACATGTGCGTGTGTGTACATCTGTGTGATGTGTTTAAGTGTGTGTATGTGTGCATGTGAAAATGTGTGTGTGTGTGTGCATGGTGTGCATGCCTGCATGCTTGTGTGCATACATGCATGTGTGTGTGTGTGTGTGTGTGTGTGTGTGTGTGTGTGTGTGTGTGTGTGTGTGTGTGTGTGTGTGTGTGATGTGTGTGTGTGCATATGCAAGTGTGTATGTGCATGTGCTTGTTTTGTGCATATATATGTGAGAGCATGTGTGTGTGTTTGTGTGAGCTCATTTGTGTCTCTCTCAATCTCTGCGTGTGTGTGTGTGTGTGTGTGTGTGTGTGTGTGTGTGTGTGTGTGTGTGTGTGTGTGTGTGTGTGTGTGTGTGTACATGAAGAGTGCATATATGTGTGCCTGCGTGAATGTATGATTGTGTCAGTGACTGCGTGTTGATTGTTGTAAATTCTAGCTCAGGCCTTCAGTTTGCCCCTTAACTCTCAACAGTTTTTGAGATTTTTGCACTTTGCATGACGGATGTTCTTTTTTTTCATAACATTCTGCACATTATTTCTAAAATAATACAATTTTTGTGATAAATGTGTCTATTTTGGGTTTTTTATGCGATTTATTGCTTCAGATAACAAAAATGTTGTTTTGAATACCATAATTCTGGGAAGAAAACCACTGAACACCAGTGATCGAAATTCAAGGGAAAGAACTGAAGAGAGCTAAATAATTATTCCCACAGCCAGATCTATGGATTTCAAGTTCAAAATGTCGCATTTACCCCTAACTGTGTACTGCATCGTGAACTGTCAGTTCCACAGGCACTGTCATACAGAAAGACGTGGGTAGGTGTTACCAAGGTTCTGAGGATACCAGACTACTGTGCTACTGCTACAGTGCTAGTCAAAGCATATTAACTGATGTCATGCCAGAAAGTCTGGGTGGTAATGCTCTTTAGGATAAGTTCAGAGGCACAATGCTTTGGATCAGCCTACCTCATCTGGTGGTTGACTGCTTCACAGTATACATAACTCATAAGTTAAATAACATTTGTAACATAATACAGCATATTGGCAGACAAGCCTTTTGCCTGCTCTATCTGAATATATTAGTAAAAAGCTAGCTCCATAACTTGAGGATCCATTGCAGCACAGAATGGCTGACTTCACACGTATTGTTAAAATTTATTTGGAAGCTATGTTCTTCCCAATGTTCATCAAGTTCATTTTTGACAGTACTGAAAGTTCCTTCAGTTACAATAGAGCAAGAAAAAGAACTCCAAATATCAATTATCTTGCCAGTAAAAGTGTGAATAAAGGCTAGTTTTAACACTATCTACTTAATTTCACAGGTTGACCTCTAGTACTAGGTTTACTGGCGTAAAATACATTACTTGTGGTTTGGGCACCATTGCAGCCACGTAAAATTTTAACGTTCTTATCATATCACCTCTAGCTGTTCAATATTCTAGACTTGGTGAGTTAAGGAATTTCAGCCTTTCACCATAATTTAAGTGACTCAATCCAATGACTTGTTTGGTGAATCTTCTTTACACATTTTCTGTATATCTAATGCATCTTCTTCAAAAATGAAAACCGAAGCATAAAATCATACATAAAACTGGTCATACTTACGTTTTAAAAATTGGTACCATTGGACTTCGGTTTTGAATCTATTACTTAAAATCTAATATCAATCACCCCCGAAATTCTCTTTGCCTTTTTAACTGCTGCAGTGATTTACTTGGCAAAACAGGGATAATTATCAACCAAGACCCGTAAAATCTGTCCAATATTTCACCAGGATTTACTTCATGTCCATCCACAGTATATCTATAATTCAGGCTATTTTTCTGACATAAACTACCTTGCATTTCTCATTTTCTGACAACTGAATTTGATTTGTCAGTCCTCAGACTATCATACTAATTTTTTCCTATATTTTCTATCAAGAACACTGTTTTATGCCTTTGTGTTCTCTGCGAATCTGTCTATGAAGCAGTTAACAATGTCTGGCATGTCATAAAGTCTGTACACAAAGTGGCTCCCCAAAGACCACCCTGTGGAACACCGGTGGTAAACTGTGCTGTGTACTCCATGATTTTGCCTCTTTTAACCTACTAGGGCCTATCAAAGTTGACATCTTTAATCTATTCAAGAAGTTCTGTTCTTAATGAGATAACTCTTTAGTTTGTGTAACAGGGATTTTAACTCTTTAGTTTGTACAACAATCTCTTGCAGGATATATATGCAAGTACACTACATCAATAGGAAAATCACCATTTAACATCAACATCCACTCCATCTGACATTAATGTCCACTCAATTATAATGCTTCATAGCTGAGCTGTACAGGATCTGCCTGAAGTGAATCCAAACTGACACTGCAACAGTGGCTATGACTATGTCACCAAGTATGTGTGAGCCTTGATTTCATAATCTCCTCACAAGAAAACAATCCAGTTAACAGAAGAATCAGTCTCTTCATGATGCTGTGCTGTTAAGTAGCATATTTTTGAATTAATAATTGACCTGACAAAGGCCTGACATGTAATGGGGAAGCAAACCCTTCTCCACGGCCAGTGATTACCGTTAACACAGCAGTGTGTGTTCCGTTCAGACTCACCATGCCTCATTGTGTTTACACTATAACTCACTCTCCACACTGACCTCACGAGCTGACCAATCAGAAAATCTACAGAATGCATCATGGCAGTGCGCACATATTTCAGTCATCTGTGTTATACTTACAATATGGACAATACAAGGGATCCAAATCTGCTTTACAATCTACATTCCTCACTCATTAAATATTCTGCTTTGCCTATAGATAATGAACATGGTCATGGCAGACAATACACACTTTCTGAGTGCTTCCACTTTGATTTTGGTGTGAGGCAGTATGTATGTGAACATAAATAATGTGCAACCAAATTCACATTTGTTCATCTGTATGTTACTATGTGTGTGTGTGTGTGTGTGTGTGTGTGTGTGTGTGTGTGTGTGTGTGTGTGTGTGTGTGTGTGTGTGTATGTGTGTGCATGTGTGCAAGTCAGAGAGAGAGAGAGAGAGAGAGAGAGAGAGAGAGAGAGAGAGAGAGAGAGGCACATGTGTGGAGATAAACACTGTGTGATAATGAGTGTGCATTATATATATGTTCAGTCTGTGCCTCCAACCCCAACCCACTATCAAACCCTCTCCTTCTCTCTCTCTTTATGTGTGTGTGCACGTGCATGTGTGGGTGAGTCAGCAAGACACATACAAAGAGAGACAGACAGACAGACACAGGGCAGGGTATGGTGCGGTGAAGGGATCTTTCTTTTTTGTGATCCAGCTGTCATGTTTAAAGGGAAACAATCCATCATTTGTGCTGATCCTGTGGTTGGAAGCATCAATGAGACCTTTCTAAATTTCTTCAGTAAATAGGTGGTTCTGGTTTGTGTATTTCCCTCACACTGTCATTGTGTCAACTGATTTCTGAGGGAAAGCGCTTTTCTCATTAGGCCTACATTGATTCAACCACCACCTAGCTCTCCCCTTTTCCAGAACTGATAATTACCATATATGGATACATCAAACATGTCCCATTAGACAACTGACATGAAATGATGCAGCTGTTATCAATTCACTACTATCATTACTAATGAGAAGTAGCATTAGTAGCTGCAGCAGCAATAGCAACAATAAGAATATAGTAGAAGTAGTAGCAGTAGTTGCTACAGCAGCAATAGCAACAATAGAAGTATAGTAGTAGGAGGAGCAGCAGCAGTAGTTCAGAAGCAATAGCAACAATAGTAGTATTGTAGTGGTGATGTAGTATTAGCACTTTTATTACTAGACTACTACTAGTACTAGACCTAGTAGAAGATAAGATAAGATAATGTTGCTTATAGCCCAGCCGACCGCAAAGGGCCACATCAGGGCTGTCACCACGTTAAAAGCAACTCACCAGTGACCTAGTAGAAGAAGTATAATTAATATGGTCATTAAAATCTTTAATTACTCATTTTTTTCTGCACTTGAGAGCTGGGCAATCAAGAAGCCAAAGTGCTCTTCCATGAGAAGTTTCCAAACACTAAGAAAATTGAATACTTTCTCTTCCCTATATTTTGTTCTCCTGGATGTGATCTTTCCATCCCAATGAATTAACAATTTTGTTTCATGGTCACTCCACACAGCATTGAACCAAGGTGTTTGGGTTTTGTTGTTGTTTTGAACTTCCTTCTCCTGACCTCTTCCTTATCCGCTATAGGCCTACTCCCTCCCATCCCTTTTCCTCCGTTGACCATAACAGATGCACTGGCCTCAACGCCGTTTGTTTTTGTTTTCGTAGTTTTCTTTGGTTTGTGGAGGGCGGGGTGGATTGCACTCACTCGCTGTGGGAAAACGAGAGATGTGCCAATTCCAAAGATTTCTAAAATGTGGACATGAGGTCAGCGCGGCTAAGTTCTGCTTTTAGGCAGGGCCATGCGCGACCATTATTCAGCACAAATCCGTGTAGAGCAAACGCACGGGCTCGCGATGAGTCCGAACTCAGCATGGGAAAGAATGCTACTAGTAAAAAAAGGCCTCTTAACTTGTGGGAGTTACTACCGTGAATGAAAGACATGTCCCTAAAAGCTTTCGCTATGAGGACGTAAAACTCGAACTATTTTCGTGGGAGTTACTTCGTCTACTTCACTCCCGATGGGCTCTCATCCCCACAGAAGTTGACAGCTCGTTTTAAATTTCAAAATTTACTGCTGCTGAGAATAACCGTACTGAAAATTCATGATATTTCTATATCAACAGACCATCCAAGTATTCATGACGACAATCGAAATAGAAATTGTGGTGTCAAAGAAATAGGATTTCATGAACTAAAATGGCCGACAACCATACAAACAAGCTCTCTAGCCGACGGCTGTCACTCCTATTCGTACATGTTTTTCCTTACCTTCGCTCATTGCAGTCATCCTTGTCCTTATGTTTTGCAAACGACAGAAATGTACGATGCAAGATCCCGCCAAATTATTAATCTAAATAAATTTGAAGGATCTGCTATGCTTATAAGGCATTTCCACCGAAGAACTTTTCCAGCGAAGTTTTGATGCTAAAAATAGTTTTCGGGGAATAACCTTACGTACCACGAGATTTGATTCGCTGGATTTATTCGTAGGCGGCGCTGCTTGCATACCTCGTTCTCCTAACGAGACTTCCCGTGGTGGGAAAACCAAAAACGTCATTCATTATTTTTTGACACATCTTCCTCTACCGAACAGAACTGTAACGACAACAGTTTGTGCGGTGCTGTCATCAGGTAATACTAGCAACTTGCAAACAAACAGTTGCATTGTTACCTTCAAAGAAGGGAGAGTCCCAATGTCAAGTTTCCGTTTCAAACGTTTCAGTCATCGGGAATCACATAATGTCGATCTCGAAAGCACACCCGTTCTCACACCTCGCCAATTTCGAACCTCCCTTTGTTCCAGAACCAAATCAAAATGTGAGCGAAAAAAAAACAGTAAATGGAGTAGAAAAAAAAAAGAGAAGAAATAGTAACAAGCTAGTTAGCTTTTCTTCTTCCTTTTGTAGAGCCGGGCCAAACTTAAACTTAAATTATCTTCTTCAAAGGCAGAGCTAAACTAATTGATATTCCAATGGAACAACTAGTATTGAATAAAAGTAGCACCAGGAGTGGCGATCAGTGTTATACCATACCTGCATCAAATATTGACAGCCACTTACATTCATTTTATCCTAGTTCTGCACGGCTGTGGAACTCACTGCCGGGTGCCATCAAGATTGCCACAAATGCAGTCTCATTTAAAAAGCAAATGATACGACAGTTTTGAGATCTGCATATTGACGATTTTCTGTTTTAACTTCCCCAGATATTTTATGGTTACCTGGGCCTGAATCTGGCCATAGCTTTTAACTTTTTGAATATCGTGTGCGACCCCTTGTTGCCAAATTTTGCTCCAGGGGCCAACAGACCGAGTCGCAATTTATTTTATGTTATTTTATTTTACTTTTTAACATGCGCGCTGGTGACCAACTCGTTTTTGAGTGAACCAGTATGTTAGGAAGAAGAAGAGAAGAACTGGCGTTGAAAGGCTCTGCTGTTTAGCTGAGTGCCAGCTGGTTGGATGGCTTATTGGGTAAAACAGAGTTAAAACTATATACATGTACAAATCTAGTGTGGATTTCCACCAGTGGCCAGCCTTGGGGGGGCTAACTGACAAACTAACTGATTAACTAACAAACTAACTAAACGAGGACTGATGTATACAGTGTACCACTGGGAAAATGTCGGCAAGTGTTTTGGTTGTTTCCTGTGAGTATTATCCGTGTGAGTGAAAACTTTTTTTTCCACCAGTTGAAGTAATATTGATACGAATTAATGACTTATTGTAACATATGCCCATACACCAAACGTCAGTTTCATAATGGGTAATAACCATGCGTCCCCCTACCCTGAATGCATGAGTAGCGGCCCTTCCCCAAGGTCTCTCTGGCAATATGGCTGAGCAATAAACACGTGCCTTTCTACACACAACTCGTCTGGTCTCCTCATTGTTTCCCTATCAACCTAGAAGCATCAAAACATGGTGTCAGAAATTGTCTGAGGTTCAGAAAACAACGGCAAGCGATACGACAAACACGTAAGTGTTTTTAGCGTTAGCGTTATCAAAACCTAAACCAACTCGATCCCTACCGATCCCTTACCAATTTCGTTTGTCGTACTCCGCCACCAACAACCATCTGATGCCACGTCGACAGGCACCGGTTCCGCGACTTACAAAGCAACTCTCATATTAGCGTAACTTCTCGTCTGATCAATTGGTGTTTTATGTGGCAGACCCCTTGCTTCACTCTGAAAGTGGGGTAAGGACTGGTGCATAAGGAAACAACGCCTTTTATCACAAAGAAGAAGTCAGAAGAAATTACCACGTGGTTCAGTGGTACAGATCACCATGGCTGCGCCACAGCAAAACCCCACGATCAACTGGGAAGCAAAGAGCCTGAAAGAGGAATGGGTAAACTTCAGCCAGCACGCAGACCTTATGTTTAGAGGCCCCTTAATACGTGCCAGCCCAGAGGAAAAGGCAGCATACCTCCTCATCTGGGTTGGACAAAAAGGGAGAGAAATTTTCAATTCTTGGGCACTCTCTGAAGAGGACAGCAAAAACCTGGAGCTACTCATCACCAGATTCCAGCAGTTTACGGAGCCAAAGTCAAACAAGGTTTTCGCCAGATATATCTTCCATGAGCGTAGGCAAAAATCTGGAGAGACCTTCACAGAGTTCATCACGGACCTCCGTAACTTGGTCAAAGAATGTGGGTACCCGGACAACCTAAAAGACGAAATAGTGCGTGACAGAATCGTCGCAGGAGTTGAATCCGCCAACATCAGGGAAAAACTCCTCACCGAGGGTGACCGCCTCACTATGGACTCAGCCATCGAAATGGGCACCGCCTTTGAAACGACCAAACAACACTTGGCATCCATGGCATACCCACAAAGCACGACAGCTGCACCAGCCCATATTGCAGCCATCAAGACTAGGAATCGACACAGCAAACAACAAGAGAATCCACAGCCAAATAGGTATAAGAAAACAGGCCACATCACAAACTGCAGGAACTGCGGAGGCACTCATGCCAGACAAGCGTGCCCTGCATATGGCCAGACGTGCCACTATTGCCAAAAAAAGAACCATTATGAGAAGCTATGCCTGAAAAAGAGAAAGGATAAGAGAGCAATCCACCTCATCAAAGAAGAGAGTGACGACGGCACACCTTTGTACATCGACTCCATCGGAGGGACTGTACAACAGCCTGACTCTGCATTTGTAGAACTCCATCTGAACACTGGAGATCACATACAATTCAAAATCGACACCGGAGCCCAAGTCAGCGTCATTCCTCTGTCCAAATACAAGCAGATGGAAAATCCACCTCCTATCCACAAAACGACCCATCGTCTGTACAGCTATACAGGGCAGTCCCTTGACGTGAAAGGGACCATATCACTCAAGTGCGCTTACAAAGAAAGAACCATTGAACAAGAGTTTGTCATCGCCAACACCTGCCATGCCCAACCAGTGCTAGGTCTACGGGCCTGCATGGATCTAGGCATTGTCCAATTGCTTCTTTCAGTCAACAGCGCCAGCCCAATGACCAAAGAATCAGTACTTGACGAGTACAAACAGGCCTTTAATGGTCTTGGATCACTTGAGGGAGAAGTCAACGTACACATCAGCCCTGACGCCAGACCAGTTGTACACCCACCAAGGCGTGTTCCACATGCGCTGAAGGACAAGCTGAAGAAGGAACTGGATCGAATGGAGAAGATGGATGTCATCCACAAAGTTACAGAACCTACTGACTGGGTCAACTCTCTAGTCATAGTCGAAAAGCCGAATGGCCAGCTGAGGATCTGTTTGGACCCCAAAGACCTCAACACAGCTATCAGGCGACCTCACTACTCCATGCCAACGCTAGAAGACGCCTTGGCCAAAATGCCTAAAGCCAGATACTTCAGCAAGCTGGATGCCAAATCCGGATACTGGCAACTGAAGCTGACAGAGCAATCGTCACTTTTGACCACATTCAACACTCCATTCGGGAGATATCGTTTCAGGAGACTTCCCTTTGGATTTGTCAATGCCCAAGATGAGTTCCAAAGGAAAATGGATGAACTCTTTGAAGGAATACCTGGCGTAACAGCGCTCATAGATGACATCATCGTTTCAGGAGCCACCAGGGAAGAACACGATGCTAACCTGAAAACAGCCCTCCAGAGAGCCATCCAAAAGAATCTAAAGCTGAACCCTGACAAGCTGACCATCGGTGCACAACAGGTTGAATATTTTGGGCACATCATCACAGCTGAAGGCCTCAAACCAGACGCTTCCAAAGTCAAAGCCATTGTGAACATGCCACCACCTACAGAGAAAAAGGAACTCCAAACTCTCTTAGGCATGATCACATACCTCAGCAAGTTTGCACCACAGCTCTCAGAAATCACAAAACCAATGAGAGACCTGCTGAAGGCCGACGTCGACTTCCAATGGGATGCTCCACAGCAGGAAGCCTTTGAGAAAACAAAGCAAGTGATCTCAAACCAGCCTGTCCTTGCCTTCTTTGACCCTTCAAAACCAGCAACACTGCAGGTGGACGCAAGCCAGCATGGTCTCGGAGCGACTCTACTTCAAGAAGACAAACCAGTCGCCTTTGCTTCCAAAGCATTGTCCACCACTGAGCAACATTATGCCCAGATAGAAAAGGAACTGTACGCAATCGTCTTTGGATGCCGTCGGTTCCACCAGTACATCTATGGCAGACAGACACTGGTCCAGTCCGATCACAAGCCCCTGGAGACCATTATGAAGAAGCCCCTCACCACCGCACCGCCCAGGCTTCAGCGTATGCTCCTCCAATTACAAAAATACGACATCAAGATTGTACATGTTCCCGGCAGGACCATTCCTGTGGCCGACACCTTGTCCCGAAAACATCCACCAGCGGACCCTGAAGACACCACAGGTGAGGACCTGGATTTCCAAGTCCATGCTCTCATCAGGAACCTGCCAGTCAGTGATGAGAAAATGGAAGAGCAACGCCTGGCAACCCAAGAAGACCAAGAACTGTGCCAGCTACAAGATTACATCCAGCATGGTTGGCCAGAAGACAGGAAGCGATGCCATCCCAGCACCTTGAAGTTTTGGAACTTCAGAGAAGAATTATCCATCATCGATGGCATTGTTTTTAAAGGGGACAGAATCCTCATCCCTTCTTCCATGCGCCGCAAGATGCTTGAGAAGATCCATGCAGGACATCTTGGCATCGAGAAATCAATGCAGAAGGCCCGACAAATGCTATTTTGGCCAGGTATGACATCTGAAATCCAGCAGATGGTATCTACGTGCCAGACCTGCATTCCCAAACTCCCTTCAAACCCCAAAGAACCTCTCATGCCCCATGCCATCCCCACTCGCCCTTGGCAAAAGGTTGCCACAGACCTATTCTCATGGAACGACAGACATTTCCAGGGTTCCATTTATTGCAAAATTTTGCGTAATTATTGCGTTTTTCTGCCTTCCTACGCATTTTTTTCGCGGCCGTGCGTTTAGCAACGCAATTTTCCCAGGACCCTGTTCTCAACCGCAAGTCTATGTCAGAGGGGCAAAACACGGCACAGACCTACAGCAGACTGCTTGACACCGCCAATTAGTGATAGTGCGTGCACATTTTACTCTGTGGCACTCGCTGACTTTTTGCTAGATCAAGAATGTTCCAAAACGCCTCATCCTTTCTCCCCTCGAAATAAAATGGAATCTTTCCCGCGTCTGCGATGGTGCCATCTTCCAATCGGAATACGTCCGGACTCATGTGGCACAGAAAACGCTTTCCTGCAGCGAGCTGCTCTGCACTTCAGCGGTGTTAAGGCGCGTGATTCAGAGCTGTTTTGACGGGAGTGAGTACAGTTTACTTTGTTACGCATTTTTTTCAGCGCTGACGCAATTTTTGTGGAGGCGTGCGTTTCTTGACGCAAAAACTAAAAAGTCAGTGGAACCCCTGCATTTCCTTTGCACTGTCGACTACTACAGCAGATACTTTGAGGTTGACGAACTGCCATCTACCACCTCAGCAGCCATCATAAAGAAGCTGTCAGCCCACTTTGCCCGCCACGGCATACCTGAAATTGTCATCAGTGACTGTGGGCCACAGTACGCTGCCTGTGAGTTTGCAGATTTTGCAAAGGCCTGGGACTTTCAGCACATAACATCAAGCCCCAGACATCCGCAATCAAATGGACTGGCAGAGAAAACTGTCCAAACAATCAAGAGGATGATGGACAAATCCAAAGCTGATAGATGCAGTCCACTTCGAGCTATCCTCGAATACCGCATAACACCAGTGGACAACCTGGCATCACCAGCACAGCTCCTCATGGGCCGCCAGCTAAGAGCCGGTCTGCCAGCCACTCACCACCAACTGGCCCCCAAAACAATCCGCCCTGGAGATGCCATGCACAAACGCCAGCAGATGCAGACGAGACAAGAACGTCATTACAATCGCTCCGCCCACCCCCTGTCACCAATGAAGTGCGGAGACCAGGCCTAAATTCAGCTAGACAGAGGCCAAGACTGGCAGCCAGCAAAGATCATTGCCCATGGCAAAACCCCCCGTTCTTCATAGTGCGGACCACAGACGGCGCTCAATACCGAAGGAACCAGCGTTTCCTGAAACCAACCAAGCCATCGGTACCAGACACTTCCCCAGCATCTGGTACACCCAAGATCCCCCAGCCACACCAGCACCTGCCAGCCACACATCGTCGTCCCGATCCCGCTGAGCCAGCCGTGCCCACACCCCACGCAGCTGCATACATACCCAAGACGAGGAGTGGTCGGGCAGTGATTCCACCCAGAAAGCTCGATTTGTAGACATTCACCAATAAGCCCTGTGAAGATAGACTCAGGTGAAAGACCC
The DNA here is from genome assembly GCA_018398815.1 of Conus ventricosus. Lineage (NCBI taxonomy): Eukaryota > Metazoa > Mollusca > Gastropoda > Neogastropoda > Conidae > Conus > Conus ventricosus. The sequence continues at coordinate 100,491,690 of CM031605.1, forward strand.
TGTGAAGATAGACTCAGGTGAAAGACCCTGTGATCCTTGTGGCAAACGTCATCATCTGTCACACTCCTGCGTTCTAGTCGGTTTCTTCTCCGCCCATCAGTATTTTGTAATCTGTGTATGTTTTGATAGCAGCTCATTTAACAATTCTTTTAAAGAAAGGGAGATGTAACATATGCCCATACACCAAACGTCAGTTTCATAATGGGAAATAACCATGCGTCCCCCTACCCTGAATGCATGAGTAGCGGCCCTTCCCCAAGGTCTCTCTGGCAATATGGCTGAGCAATAAACACGTGCCTTTCTACACACAACTCGTCTGGTCTCCTCATTGTTTCCCTATCAACCTAGAAGCATCAAAACACTTATCACCTCTCCCCTTGTTTTCTTTTTTCCGTATTTTCTTTGCTCTGTTTGTTTATTTGTTAGTTAGTTTTTAATAGGATATGAAAATACGAGATGTCAACGTTTACATCACAAAAAAGGTTTAATAATCCATGACTGTTTATACTACTGCTTTAGAGACAGCTATCAAACTGGAAACAATATCTTCACAGTGTTCGTAATCTATGGAAAATGCATTACAAGTTCTCTTTTTCGCAGGTGGTGGTGTGTGTGCGTGCGTGCGTGCGTGCGTGTGTGTGAACAAAAAAGCAAAATGACTAACTATGCTTGACGTATGTGGGACACAAAGTCGTGAGATCATTCCAGCCCAACCTAAAGACTGGCAACAAAAATAAATACATAAATAAATAAAAAAAAAAGTATTAAAACACACACACACACACACACACACACACACACACACACACACACACACACACATTCAACGACAGGTTGCATCCAGTTTATCCTGAGGGTCCTGCTCCTGTACGTCCTGCTCCTGCACTGCAGCAGTTGGACGCCATGGACCAGACCGTTCAGCCTTCCTTCCACAGACTCCCCCAGGACAGAGGCAATCTGTCTGTCCAGGAAACCCATGGAGTCCCTTTTCCTTTGTGCTCCAACCCACCCCATTACCCATTCCAAGGACCTTGGTACCCCTCTACGTCACACCCATACCCCTCTTCCCTGTATCCACCTTCAGTCATGGGTGACCAAACTCATACAACTATCCCAAACCATCAGCAATTACTCCATGACCCGCGTGTAGCTGTGCCACTCCCCAACACCTGGTATCCTGGAGGTTTACCGACACAACCCGGACAATACGCCCTTCAGCTGATGAACATGGCATCACAGCTTTTTCAACAACAGATACCTCAGTAACTGAGTGGTTGCATTCACATGGTGCGCTCGCGCGCGCGCGTTTATGTGTGTGTGTGTTGGGGGGGGGGGGGGGGGGGGGGGGGGGGGGGGATGAGGGGGCAGTGCGTGTGTGCGTACACGGATGCGCGCACCTGAAACGCCTTTTTGATTTGAGTGAAAATCGTTTTTTTTTCCCATGACAATCGACATCAAGATATCAAGTCTGAACGTTAGTATGGTGAATGCGTGTTTTTTTTATATCGGACCTGGGAATTTGTAGTGACTTAATTGTGCTTGGTGACTTGCTTGGACCCTTGAATTTTGAATCTGGCGGACTGCGATTATTTCTGTTAAACTTTATCTGCTTTTCTTAATGCATTTTTTTTCTGGTTTGAAGATTGTTGTATTTATCTGTTATTCTGTTGGTACATCAATATATATATTTATATATACTTCTGAACAATTAAACAGTGGGAGAAAACAAGTGCAAGTTAACAATTCTTCAGTCATTACAGCAATGACTTGACAAAGATTTGAATTTATTATAAAAAAATAAAAAAAATGGGGGGAATATATTATAAATATGAGAAACCCTTCACTAGCTGCCTGAGGGAACCATCGTACTCTCCTTCAAAGACAGATCTATTTGTATTGCCTGCTCCTAGGCCTTTCGTCCGCTGGATCGGACCAAAGACTGTACGCCCTACGGAAAGACGGTTCACTCGCTGAGCGGTTACTCTGTCCGCAGTATTAGCTACAGTGAAGCCGGCTGAGCGCCGTGCCGCGAGCAGGCTCTGCCTGCCACTCCCCACTTTACCGGGCCATAACACAGCCGACTGGCAGATCAGGAAGTGATGGAACACAATGTTTTACAAGTTTCGTGTTCTCTCTGTCTCATCTGTCTATGTGTGTGTGTATGTTGTTTGTGTGTTGTGTGTGTGTGTGTGTGTGTGTGTGTGTGTGTGTATGTTTTGTGTGTGTGTGTGTGTGTGTGTGTGTGTGTGTGTGTGTGTGTGCGTGCGTGCGTGCGTGCGTGCGTGCGTGTGTGTGTGGACTTTATCGTCATCTTATTTCTTCTTTTTTTTGTTTACATCACTCTGTGTCGTCATCTTATTTCTTCTTTTTTTGTTTTGTTTACATCACTCTGTCTTGTATTTCAGAGAGAAAGAGACTGCAGGGGGTGGGAGGGGGGATGTCTTCTCCTATCTTTGTTTGGTATTGTTTTGCATTCTTTACATGGGATATTTTGTCTGTAAGAAGTTGGTACTGCACTCCAAATCAGTCGACAGTTCTTGCGGGTGTGGTCCATGAACTGATTGGCTTCAAAATGCTCAGAGCAAATACAGCAGTTTGCATGAAGGTACGCAGCTGGTTTGCCCACAAGATCTTCACGCCTACAGTTCTGAACCCACTTCTTGCATCTGCAAAGAACACAAAAAGAAGGGTGAAACTTGGTTCAATATAGAAACTTTTTTTAAACGCCAGTCTGAAAGACGTTCTCTCAGTGTGTGCATGTGCGCCGGTGAGCACATGTCACTTGCTTAGCACATCGTATCATCTTCATCCCAAGTGTGTGTGTGTGTGTGTGTGTGTTGTTGTGTGTGCGTGTGGTTTTGGTTGTGTGTGTGTGTTTGTTTGTGTGTGTGTGCGTGCTGCGGGGCGTGTGTGTGTGTGTGTGCAAGCACCAATAAGTGTGTATGTGAGCGCTAGTGGTATCCTATGCTTTTTACTCCTCTCTCCTCACACACACACACCACACACACACACACACACACACACACACACACACACAGCCCGTGCATGTACGCTCTCTCTCTCTGCTTCTCATGAAAAACATCGCGGAGCAATTTCCTCGCTCACGCAGCTGAACTGACTCTCTCTCTCTCCTTTTCCTCTCTCTCTCCTCTCTCCTCCTCTAAATCAACGAAATTTCAGGAAATGTAACACAGAAAATATCTCACCTTTCTTCGTCTTTTGGAAAAGAAAAACCCACCGGAACCCCTTCTTCCGAGAATTATACAGTTCGGCGCGGCGCACCAGTTGCCTCCTGCCTTACTCGCCATGTTGGACACGCGTGGAAAGATAGCCTTGAGGGTGGGAGTGGCAGCATGGAATGTGCCAGCCATCTGGCTTTCACTTTTCCGCGGAGTGAACCATCTTTCCGTAGGCGAACTATCTTTGATCGGACTCATCAGGAGACACGGCTGTTTTGGTCTGTGCTCTTGGTGTCAAATAGAGACACACCAAAGTCCATAATTCTGTGGTGTTCTCATCACCAAGGGTTCAAAAAAGAACCCAACAATGCGTGTATGAATTTTAAAGAGATTGTTTTTGTAAAGAATCTTTTTTCATTTTTGTCATTGAACTCAACTGCTGTTGCAGTATAGAAGATACAGTGTGTGCAGTGTTGCAGTATAGAAGATACAGTGTGTGCAGTGTGTATCTACGGTAGTAACGCTGAAGGCGGTGTTCACTTACCCGAACTATTTGTCCTTTCTTTTTTACTCTCTGACTTTCCATAACTCAGATATACATTGCATTACGTGTTGTAAAACACATTCTAAAACGGGAGAAAACTTTCTAGACTTATTAAAGTTATTCCCAAACGATCTGCAACATGTCTTTAACTTTAGATACGGGGCCCCATAAAAACAAGGACTTCGAATAGGCTACTTGAACATTAAAAATGCAACAAAAAGAAAGACGATATTGCAACATTCCACAACAATGATAACAATTTTAAAGTTTTTTGGGTTTTCGCAGAATCCCGTTTGTCCTCACAAATAACTGAATGCTGATAATTATGAATATGCCAGGATACCAATAATTCGACTAGATCCACATAAACCCAAAACCACAGGCAAAACTTTTGGGTATGTTGCATCTTCGTTAAACTAAAAAAAAAGTGAATAACCCTAGAAAATTATGACATTGAATCTGTAGGGAAATTGAAATCAGCATGAAAACAGAAACACCACTAATCACAGGATTTATATACAGAAATCCATCAGAAACTACAGACTGGCAAGACAAATTTAGTGTCCTTATGGATGAAGTAACGATGCTAAGTTTTGAAACTATCTTTTTGGGAGATTTTAATATAGATTTAACGAAACCCAAACCCCAATGGAAACAAAAACACACTTTACACGGCCTAGAACAACTTATTGAAAAACCAACCCGTGTAACTGAACATTCAAGTACCTTAATTGATCACATTTACACAAACACAAAACAACCTATATTGAATATGTGCCCAAACCCATGTGGATGCAGTGACCATAATCCCCGTTTGTCTTACTTGATACAAAACCCGTGTTAAAGTTTAAAGGTAGGGCATAAGATCATATTTTAAATAGAAGTTTTAGAAACTTTCAAGAAGAAGATTTCCTTTCAGACCTTGCCACGGCACAGATGGATTACTATATCAATTAAGAGATCCCGATGAAGCAGCTAAATATTGGATCAGTACATTTATTTCTGTATATAACAAGCATGCCCATTCATAAAGAAAAGAGTCAACAAGAAACAAAACCACCGTGGATGACAAAAGAAATTGATATAGAAATTAATAAAAGAAATCATTTAAGCAATTTGGGAACAAGTAAAGAATTTCGAAAACAAAGAAATAAGGTAAACTCAATAAAACGAAAATCTAAACGAAAATTACTTCCAAAAAAATGTAATTTTCTACAAAGGATTCACGTCGATCTTGGAAAGCTATCAACATGTTGAATAATAAACAGGTATCAAGAGGTCAGCAAATTCTTACAGACGTATCTGCAAATCAGTTAAACAACCATTTTGCAAATATTAAAGATAAAATCATATTACATGACAGGTCCAATGAAAATGATCTCAGTCACTTAAAACATTACCTTGGTTAAAAAGAATATTTACTTTCCTTTTAACTCTCCAACCAATGACGGTACTGGATGTCAGAAAAAAAGTTTCTCATCTTTAAAAACATTCTGGTGCACGCGATTTAGACGGTTTAGATGTAAAAATACTAAAAGTTTCATTGCCCAGTGACTCTGACACGCTAAAATTATTTATACAATTTTTGCATAAGAAACAAACTTTTCCTTTAAAGGAAGCTAAAGTTATTCCTCCCATAAATCTGGTGATACATCAAATCCATCAAATTATCGACCTGTTTCTATTTATCTGCCTTTATCTAAGCCTATTGAAAAGCCCCATGCAAAAATCCCTCTATTCTTACCTTTCAAAAATAATTTACTCAATGAAGATCAGTCTGGTTTTTCCGTGAAAATCATTCCTGTCATACAGCCCTCATACAGCTCGTTGATAGCCTTTTAAAGCAGTATAAATGAAAATAAATTTACTGGTATCTTTTTATAGACTTTGAAAAGCGTTTGAAAGTTATAAATCATTCTCTGCTACCCGCGCAAATTAGAACTGTATAAATTAAATCCAGAATTCACTAATCTCTTGTCTTCTTTTCTATGTAACAGAAAACAAGCAGTAACAGTTAACAACAAAAATGTCAAACTTTTGCCTGTCAAATACGGGGTACAACAGGCTCTGTATAGGTCCTCTTCTGAGTTTTCTATCTGTATCAATGATTTAAACCTTTTATGTTAATGTAAGTGCGAAATGTTTGCCGACAATACATCGCTCCATTCCAGTGATTCAGACACCCATAGACACAAACAAAATACAAGAAATATTCATGGACTTACTGAATGGACCCAACTGAACATATGTCCTTAAATGCAAACAAGACCAAATGTATGTAGTATGTGCTCGACAAAAACGGCAAGAATTAAGTCAAAATTTTAAACCATTGTTTATATCTGACAAACAAATTGAAGAAGTAGATTCACATAAAATGCTAGGTGTTAAAAAATTGATAAGGATCTATCGTGGACTGACCATACAAAGTCACTGGGAAAACGCCTTTCAAAGAAATTACTTCAGCTAGCCAAGATTAAGAATTTCCTTGATACCCATTCTCTTAAGCTTTTCTTCTGTGCCACATTTTATCAATAATTGATTATGCATCGACATTATGGGACAGCTGCAGTGAAACCAACTTATAAATGATTCATCGAATGTACAAAAGAGCACTAAAATTAGTATGTTAAGATCAAGCCCTCTGACTACAGAAGATTATAAAAAACTTAAATATTAACTTCCACAACAGACTTTGTTAAATAAGGCAGTGTGTGTGCATAATGTTATATACGGCAATGCTCCTAAAATGATAAGCGACACATTTAAAACTAACATCCATAGACACAATCTTTTTTTAAAAAATCTATTCCTCGACCAAGAAATAAAACTTTTTAAAACTAGTTTTTTAAACTCTGGGGGAAATGTATGGAACAAGTTGCCAACACGCTTTAAAAGTATAAACAATAAAATCCATTTAAAAATAATCTGAAAAGGTATCTCATGAATGGTTCCATAACTTACATTTTCCCCAAAACCCTTTGAAATATGGTTTATATGGTTTTTCACAGTGTATGCATGTGTATATGTATATCTATGTACATGCTCTGCATGAGTGTGTGTGCCTCAGAGAAAGGGTATGTCAGTGTCGACAGTATCTTAGAGTATACGTACAGTGCACATTTTGTGAAGAAAATGTACATATTGTACATAACCAATTCTCTCTCTCTCTCTCTCCCTCTTTCCTTCTCTCCCCCTCTTCCTCTCCTCCTCTCTCTCTCCCCTTTTCCCCTCTCTCTCTCTCCCCTCTCTCTTCTTTATTTTGGAATTTCCCCTTCTCAGTTGTATACTCCCTACCTCCCCCTCCCCCGCCTCCCCTCCCCCCTACCCCCCCACCCCCCCCCCCCCCCCACCTTTCCCTTCTCTCTCTGTTTTCTACTGTTGTTATCTCTGACTTTTATAAATTTCTGTGATTAGTCGTCGTTTCACCGACTATTTTTTTTTAATAATTTTATTTTAGGATGGGTTGATGTAAAAAAGCAGATTTATTGCTTATTCAATGTTCCATCTGAAAATAAAATTTTGACTTTGACTTTCACACACACACACACACACACACACCACACAAAACACACACACACACACACACACACACACACACACAACAGAGAGAGAGAGAGAGAGAGAAGAGAGAGAAAAGAGAGAGAGAGAGAGAGAGAGAGTTTGGGAGGCTGTAGTCGTGAGAAAAGAAAACCAGAGATCAGGGAAATAACGAGAAAACGCATACAAACCAACAGACATGGCTGGGAGTCCAAATGATATGACGGTTGTCACAGGTACAAGAGAGACAAGGCACAGGGTTTTAAGAAAGAAGAGGATCCACTAGGGCCCAAAAGGCGTCTCGCAGGAAGTCCTCAGCTGGAATGATGTAATGGCACCTGGCACTCATTTGGACTGCTTCATTCTCAGATCTGTCTGTGACCTGCCATCGAACACAAACTTGGTAACAATGACGACCTTACTTGTCCGCTCTGTCAGGGCGAATAAAGGGTGGAACATGTATTGAGTTCATGGAAAGTAGCGCTGTTCCAGAGGAGGTATACATGGAGACACAACCCAGTGCTTAAGGAGATCACACGTGCAGTTACAGCCCTGCCAGAAGAAACACAATGCCACTAGAAAATCCAACATCGACGATCGACATGGCAGGAGGCCATATAGTCTGATCTGGAACAGGTAAGGTAAGGTAATGTTTATAGCCCAGCCGACTGTAAAGGGCCATATCAGGGCTATCACGGCGTTGAATTCAACTCATAAGTCATAGACATGGAACAGCTGTAACATCCAGAACATGGCTGAGAAATAGGCCAGTTCAGCCAGCAGCTTAAGGCTCTGTTGGCTCATCAGCCCGTCATCTATGAAACAGCTCGCTGTTTCTGGGAAGAAGAGGGTATGAACTGAAGGCAATGGCAGAAACAGTTGAAAGAAGAGGGTCTGAACTCAGAAGGCAATGGCAGAAACAGTCCAAAGAAGAGGGTCTGAACTCAGAAGGCAATGGCAGAGACAGTCCAAAGAAGAGGGTCTGAACTCAGAAGGCAATGGCAGAGACAGTCCAAAGAAGAGGGTCTGAACTCAGAAGGCAATGGCAGAGACAGTCCAAAGAAGAGGGTCTGAACTCAGAAGGCAATGGCAGAGACAGTCCAAAGAAGAGGGTCTGAACTCAGAAGGCAATGGCAGAGGCAGTTTGTCATGAGTCGGCCGAATGTTCTCGAACATTTAGGCAAATTACGGGTAGTTTTGCTGTTGTTGAGAGCAAGTTCCTTGGGTTCTTCAAGTGTGCGAACTCAGGCATCACCAGAGGGGAATACCCCGAGTCGTATACTGAAGGAGGGAGAGTTACTGGGGAGTGGTTCGCATATCTAGGGGGGTAGTAACAAGAACATGCCGACCTGCCGGTCCTTGGTGAAGGAGAATGTCCACCACTTGCTGGCTATTCACTGGGTTCTCCAGTGGGGCTGAAAGGAAGGCAATCGTGTCAGGTGACTGTCACGGACCGTCAGCCCGCAGGCAGAGTACACTGACCATTCAGTCGTTCTTGTTCTGAGGAATGAATGGAAGGCTTCGGCCCATTGAGTGATTTGCACCTTGTTCTCTATAGAGTGTTGTAAATACTTGAAGCATCAGTCCTGGCTGGTAGAGAAGTCCAGGCTGCTAGTACAACGGTAGCTTTGGGGAATCGAACATGAGTTTGAATAGGAGGTTATGCATTAACCACTTGGTACCCAAGTCTTTGTTGGCGCTAGCAGCTGTGGTGTGTGTGTATGTGTAGGTGACTATAATAATAATAATAATAATAATAATAATAATAATAATGTGCGCACTTCTATAGCGCGGTTTCGCTGTCTACGACCGCGCTCACCGCGCTTTACATGAAAACATTAAAAGGTACAACATACACAAAATATATAAGCTTATGTCACCATGAACAATAGCGTAAAGCATTTAAAGTGAACAAGCAAATTAGAACAAGATTATAGCTCATTTTTAAAACGATATGTCAACAAGGACAACCCGTTCGACACACACACACACAACTCCACCCCCCCCCCCCCCCCCCCCCACACACACACACAGAGCAATATGACAAGATATAAAATGATTGATTACCTAATGTTTTGTTTTAAAACAAGGACATTAATAAAGATGGGTGTTTATTTGGAATCATAATGCAATTTAAATAAATATGTTTTTAATGCCTTTTTAAAAGCTGATTTTGGCTGAACATAGCGGATAGATTTGGGCAGTGGATTCCGTTGTCTTGGGACAGCAAATGAAAAAGAACGTTCGCCAAAAGTCCTAGTGCAAGTCCTCGGAATGCACAAAGTCTGATGTTTTTGTAGACGAACGGAGGGGTCGAGATGGTGAGTAAATGGACAGCAGATCGGAAAAATAAGCTGGAGAAGACTTTGAGAAGAAATCGTGGCAAGGGAGGGATAGCTTATACTGAATGCGTGCTTCAATTGGCAACCAGTGTAGGGTTTGTAACAAAGGTGTAACATGATCTCTTTTTTAGCCTTAAATACTAATCTTGCAGCTGAATTTTGCACCTTTTGTTGCTTATCTATAGATCTTTTAGGGCATCCCGCTAAAAGGGCGTTGCAATAATCAAGTCTAGAGAGGACAAAGGCACAGACTAATGTTTTTGTTGCTGCTATTGTGAGACGAATAGAACTAATCTGGCGTAGAGCTGCATAAGCTGATTTACAAACGTGCGATGTGTGCTTGTCAAGTGATAAGTCATCAGATATAATAAATCCTAGGTTGCGTGCAAAAGGGAAAGCGCAATATCAAAGTTTCCAATATGAATATTGGATGGTTTAGGACAGTGTAAGAAGGATTTCTTCGTGTGAATGAGAAGTGCCTCAGTTTATCATCATTTAACTTCAATTTATGTTCAGTCATCCAAGATTTTACCTGACTAATACAATTTTGCATATTCTGTATATTTTTATCTATTTCCACTGGCTGACAAGAGCTGTAAAGTTGGGTGTCATCTGCATATTACAAGTTGTTGGACTGTTGTTCGATAAGAGCATGGAGAGGTTTTGTGTACATAATGAATAGGACAGGACCCAGTACTGAGCCCTGGGGTACGCCAAAAAATAATGGTTCTGCCTTAGATAAGGAGTCATTTATGATGACAGACTGTGTGCGGTTTGTTAAGTAGCTCTGAAACCAAGACAAGGCTGTTCCAGAAATGCCATAATGACAATGGAGTGTGTGAACAAGGAGAGAGTGATCAATAGTGTCAAAGCTGCATTTAAGTCAATCAAAGTCAACAAAGATACATCGCCACAATCCAGGGCAGACAGAATATCATTGGTGATCTTGATCAGTGCCGTCTCAATACTGTGCGAGGGTCGGTAAGCAGACTAACCCTAACCCTAACCCTAACCCTAACCAGCAAAGGAGTTGGGATAGGGTCAAGAGAGCAACTGGTAGGTTTTGCCTTTAAAATGATTTTTCTGAGATCACACTGTGATACAGAATTAAACATGTCAAAGTTATAAACCACCACAGAATCAGAATTAAAGGAGCCTATGGAGAAGGAGCCGCTTAGATGATCAAGTTCGGAACGAATATCAGAGATCTTTGATGTAAAATAATCACTAAAAACTTTTGGAAGCTGACTGAGGGGGGCCAAAGTGGGAAGGGCGAAGACTTGACGTTGCCCAGCAGTTTACCACACACTTTAAATAACTGTTTGACAGACTTACTCTCTATGATCTGAGCACTGTGACAGATAGTTTTTGCTTTTTCAACAATTCGTGGAACTTTTCTTTTTGCAGTGGTATAAATCTGATTAAAAACAGTAAGCCCAGTTCTGTTCTTTCGTCTTTCTGCACGACGTCTCTCTCTCTCTTTGCCTCCCTGAGCTCTTCCTTGACACTGGGATACCACGGAGCAGAATGTCCGGCCTTGACCTTATAGCAAGTGACAGGAGCATGTTTATCCAGCACATTACGAGTCTAACTGTTCCACTGAGGGCCACCGATCAGGCGACACGGTCGAAGAAATGTGCTTGAAGGCTTCTTTGTCCAAGGCACGTAAATTGCGGGCCTATTTGTAGATGACAGGAGCTGGGGAGTCTCTAAGAGGAGATCACAAAGAACGCAAAAATGGTCGGAGCTGAGTTCCTGTGACACTGAAGTGGATTGAACAATGTTATCTTGAGGTCGGAACATAACCCAGTCAATAATATGTCCACGGTTATGGGTGGGTTTGGACACTGACTGAACAAAAGAAAACATGCTCAAAAAATCAATCATTTTTGCCGTATTTGCACGGTGTGGTTCTTTAAAATGAAAATTCACATCACCAAGAATAACTGTACTAGTTTGTGCAGTTATCGTAGAGCTAGAAAGAAGGTCGTCAGAGAACACTCTCATTCCCCTGAAACATGCCTCCCCCCCCCCCTCCTCCCCCCCTCCTCCCCCCCCCCCCCCCCCCCCCCCCCCCCCCCCCCCCCCCCCTTCTTCGAGACACGTTGCTCCTGCGACTAGTGATTCCATTGGCGGAATAAAAATAGATCTAGCTGCAAAGTGAGGTGACTGCAGGCGGAAATCTACACAAATCTTAAATAAATGTTAGCGAACCGCCAAGAGAATCGTGGACAAACGAGTCACAAGACAAAACACAACGCGTTTCGACCTTTTAGGTCTTCTTCAGGCAAGACAAAAACAAATAATACAACGAAAATCTGAGTACCAAATTCGTTCATTTTCGTTGTATTATTTGTTTTTGTCTTGCCTGAAGAAGACCTAAAAGGTCGAAACGCGTTGTGTTTTGTCTTGTGACTCGTTTGTCCACGATTCTCTTGGCGGTTCGCTAACATTTATTTAAGGTTTGTTTGGAATAAAAAATAACTTGGGGATTTATTGGTACAAATCGTGTGATGTGTGTGTGCCAGTGATTCCATTGGTTGAACCAGTTAAACTCGGGTTCTCTCTTTCTTTGAGAATGGATATAAGATACTCAGAAAACCAGGAAGTGTGTGACTCACTTAAGGGAAAGTGAACTCGCCCGTCTTGCCGAGGGCTTAAGAAAATACAGCGAGAAGCAGAGGTTTGCTGTCGTCTCGAAGCCGACGACGGTTTAGAATTGTCTCCAGGGTGGGAACGTAGACAGTGGAGGTTGCTGTAGCCTCGGAGCCGACGACGAGAAGAATTGTCTCCCGTGTGGGGACGGTCGACAGCAAGACGTGTCAGCCTGTTGGGGCCCAGACAGGGAGCTGCCAGACAACGGTGGGGTGTTTGCAGCCAGAGGAGACCTGTGGGAGAGGCCGACAGGAGCCCTTTCCGTGGAGAGGGCGAAGTGCAGTGGAGTCCGGGAGACTCGGTCTGAGGGTGCGACTCAAGCTACGTTGCCAGTGTCCCCCAACTGGGATTTGGTCAATCGGAGAACACAACAGTGTGGCAACTTCAGCTTGTAGTCGCACAGTGGGATGAGATAAACTGACGGTCAAGCAAGGAATGCTGGCAAGTTATGGACGTTTCATTTGTTCTTTAGTTTATAAGTGTGCAAACAGAATGGTAAATATTGTCTTTCCTGGTTACGTAAGAATAACTGAAGAACAGGGGATGCGATTTATAAGATTGTCTGTATGATGTTTACATTTTTGTATGATGCAGATAAGCGTGTTGTGTAGTGACGGGTGGGGGTTCGGAGTCAAGTAAAATAAAAAAATAATGAAATGTTATTGGTTTCCCGTCACCTTTGTGCGGGCCCGAAGTGAGTGACAGAGTGCGTGTGCCTGTGCGAGAACGCATTTTGATTGTGAAAGCGTAAATACTTCTGTCTATAACCCCCTGCATCCCTGAATATGAAAATCATATTTTAATAACAAAGGGGAGCGTTGGAGACCCGTCACACAGTTCATAGAAGATCGGGGGTCAGAAGGCAATGGCAGAGACAGTTGAAAGAAGAGGGTCAGAACTCAGAAGGCAATGGCAGAGACAGTTGAAAGAAGAGGGTCTGAACTCAGAAGGCAATGGCAGAGACAGTTCAAAGAAGAGGGTCTGAACTCAGAAGGCAATGGCAGAGACAGTTCAAACAAGAGGAACAAAGTGAAGTCCATTGGGTTTAACTTTTCCAACTGAAGAACAGGCGTCGCAAAGTGATATGAGTAAGCTTACAGGAGACGCCTACCCATGTGAAATCGCGGCAGCGCCAGGAGAACAAACATTCTGACAACAGAAGGGCATCTCGAAGGGGAGGAGGGGGGGGGGGGGGAGGGGGGGGGGAGGCATATCTCAGGGGAATGAGAGTGTTCTGTGACGACCTTCTTTCTAGCTCTACCTACAGTTTCTTCCTACTGACTTGAACTTACAAGAAAAAATACTATGCCGCCGTAATTTGCCTGTTTCCTTCGATCGGCGGTATAGCAATTTTTCTTTTAAGTTTGAGTCAACTTCCGGAAGCAGTCAGCTCACGTTGAAACTTCCTGCTGACTTCGTTCATTACAATGTACGTTTGACTGACAAATTGATGACGATACTGCTTTGATTGCTGTATAACAAACAAATGAATGAATACAAAACAAAAATAAGTGAACATATCATAACTTACACTAATTAAAAGCATGGAATGGAGAATGTTCTTGACCATAGTCAAAACTATGAACTGTCCGTGGTTGACTGTTTACAACGCAGCGATTATTGATTTTAGGACAGAAACCACACACCTCAGGGAGAAACTAATCATCAAGGAAAAGACCACAGTAAAACCATCGGAACAAACAGGCTTCGTTTCTGACCAAAAGCGGACGTGCAAGGAAATGAAGCGCCATAATCCGGCTGTTAGATAGCGATCACTGGATTAAACAGCTACATGTTTTAACTAGGAAACCCTGTTCGGTTCATGCTCAGAGAAAAATGTTGCCATTATTTCATATTTCAAAACTCCGGTAATGTGGAAATGTAAATCAGACTGGAAGCATTATTCAATAAATGGGGGTCTGGTAGGGCAAATAAAGAATTGCTCCCTTCATCAAATGGGCCCGGAGTTAGTATCTCTTCGAGTCAACTATGTAATAAAGGAAACTTTCTCTTTAGAGTTATCATAAAGACAGATTCCACATCCTACCAAGACTTCAGACAAGACTGGAAGCTAAGATCCTGTGAATGAATGTATGCAATGAAAAAACAACAACAACGATAAAACAAAGAAACCAAACCTTGCATGCAGTTCAAATACCATTCCATTATTCGAAGGTCAGGCCATTGTGTGCCGCTGGCTTCACTGACACTACACCCTCTCTCCACCCCCACCCCCACAACACTCCCTCCCTGGAAAAAAGAAGAGAAGAAGATGATACACAATGGTGTTGATTTTAGACATTGTGCCCGACGAAGATAGAATGATGGGATTAGTAACATTTACGTACTCAAGACTCTCACCAGTTATGAAATTAAAGATACATATATCATTTTTAAAACAGTCCAAGGCATCTGCTACAAAATCTCCACCGATGATGTTGCGGATGAATTCCACTATTCACGTCTTTTTCTTTTCAATATGATACCTGACAAAAACAACAAAACTAGGCCACTGACTGCGCTGAAATTTCTTCTGGTTTCATTTAACCTGAACAAAATCTAGGTAATTTAGGAGAAGAAGAGGAGGAGGACGACGAACAAGAACAAGAACAAAAGAAAGAAACCTCTGTAATATGTGATTTCATTTAGCATTGCTCATCATTCGTATGATAAAAACGTACTTCTTTTGCTTCTTGTTGCCGTTATTGTTTGGACATTTTGTGATACCACACTGGAATCTTGGTCAATTTTTGTATTTTTCTTTTAAAATTTCAAAATGGAGTGACTGAAGGCGGCGAACGAAGCAAGATTAGGAATAGAGTTTTTAGAACTTACCGCCAATGACAATGACAAACAAAGCACAAGACAAGACACGATGCATTTCAACCACTTGGGTCTTCATCAGGCGAAAAAATAAATCACATTTAACATGTGGGACAGTACAAACTACGAAAAACAAAAAAGAGAATGAAAATGACTCATCCGTTAATGTCCATGAAGGCGGAAATGACATGAGGCCAGGGGGATTATGGGAGAGGAAACAGAGGGGGGGGGGGGGGGGGGGGGTGTTGCGTCAGGGGACGCGGAGGTGTGTGTGTGTGATATGATAGGGTTGTGTGTCTAGTTTATTAGGATGGTATGATATCGATCACAAAGATATCATACCATCCTAATAAACTAGACACACAACCCTATCATATCACACACACACCCTCCGCGTCCCCTGACGCACAACCCCCCCCCCCCCCCCCCCTCTGTTTCCTCTCCCATAATCCCCCTGGCCTCATGTCATTTCCGCCTTCATGGACATTAACGGATGAGTCATTTTTCATTCTCTTTTTTTGTTTTTCGTAGTTTGTACTGTCCCACATGTTAAATGTGATTTATTTTTTCGCCTGATGAAGACCCAAGTGGTTGAAATGCATCGTGTCTTGTCTTGTGCTTTGTTTGTCATTGTCATTGGCGGTAAGTTCTAAAAACTCTATTCCTAATTTTGTATTTTTCGCTAACGATCCCACTATCACTACAAGCAGTCTTTTGAGGGAAAAAGAAAAGCTTGCAAGAACTTGGTAGACGTTGAGCAAAAGGAGAACTGTCCTTTTCAATTAAAAAAAAAGGCAGATGTACAAGACTAAACTACAAATGTGTGATTTTCGTGCTGCCACAGAAGACCCTCGTCATTACTGCCCATTTACAATGATAGTGGGCATGTTTCGAATTCGTGCGTTTAGAACCAAATTTATATGTAACGTACCCCATGCTTGAGATTATCAGTTTTCACCTTGTGTGTGTGTGTGTGTGTGTGTGTGTGTGTGTGTGTGTGTGTGTGTGTGTGTGTGTGTGTTGTTTTTGTCAGATTCCAAGTCTGATTTAACGGCTCTACACCTTCAAAATATATCAAGTCGCCCTGATCTCGTCAGTGAAATTTCATTTTCAGTTCACCAGTTAATAATCCGAGGTTCTAAAATAACATTATTATGGGTACCCGGTCACTGCAATCTTCGAGGGAATGAACTGGCTGATACCTGTGCAAAAGAGGCTTCAATGTGCAAATCGAATACAGTTTTATGTGATATTCCTTATTCGGTTTTTGAAATAAACAATATTCTGACAAAAGCACTCTGGGACCAGAGAAGAACACAGTACCTTGAAGCTGCCATTCAGAAGAAGAGATGGGATCTTTCTGCCACCTGCAGTCACGGTATAAGTCCGCCAGGTTCTTTTCCGAATCGAAATTTATTACACAGAATACGTGTGGATGGTTGGTTAGGCAGGTTTTAAAACCATCTCTTTTGTGTATCTGTTGTCAAAAACTTAATGTTTCTCATTTTTTACTTGAATGTTCCATAACAAAAGCGTATTTTCAATGTCTTCATGATACAATTTTGTCTAGAAATCTACCTTTAACATTGCATGGTGTTTTTTTTGTCCCAGCCCAGAAAATGGGTGGACTCTAGCCAATTTAGCTGTAAATCTGATAAAGTCTCATCCACCTGGCAGATTTTTCTAACGGAATTGTTGTTGTTGTTGTTGTTGTTGTTGTTGTTGTTGTTGTTGTTGTTGTTGTTGTTGTGTGTGTGTGTGTGTGTGTGTGTGTGTGTGTGTGTGTGTGTGTGTGTGTGTGTGTCTGTGTGTGTGTGTGTGTGTGTGTGTGTGTGTGTGTGTGTGTGTGTGTGTGTGTGTGTGTTGTCGTTGTTTTTGATTGTATGTTTGTTTCTTTTTGGTTTAGTGGTCTGATGTACACGCAAAACAAAGAATTTGTTACATAACATAGCTGTCCGATTCGCATTATTCCATGTATGCAACTTTTGCATAGGCTGTGCGCGTGCTAGAGAGAGAGAGAGAGAGAGAGAGAGAGGAGAGAGAGAGAGAGGAGAGAGAGAGGGAGGGAGGGGGGAGAGAGAGAACTTGGTTTTGTTTATATGTGAGTGTATGTTGAGCGTGCGTCTATACGTTTTTTGTGTGGATGTTTTGAGTATGTGTGCAGGGGTGGGGGTGGGGGGGAGGGCACGGTTTGTGTGTGTGTGTGTGTGTGTGTGTGTGTGTGTGTGTGTGTGTGTGTGTGTGTGTGTGTGTATGTGTGTGTGTGTGTGTGTGTGTGTGTGTGTGTGTGTGTGTGTGTGTGTGTGTGTGTGTATGTGTGTGCGAGAGAGAGAAAGAGAGAGAGAATTTTGGTTTCATTTGTTTGTGAGTGAATATATGTGCATGCATGCATACACGTGAGTAGGGAGGGGAAAGGGGAAGGTGGGTGGGTTTTGTGAGTGTGTGTGTGTGCGCGCGCGCGCGCGCGCGCGCGCGCGTGTGTGTGTGTGTGTGTGTGTGTGTGTGTGTGTGTGTGTGTGTGTGTGTGTGTGTGTGTGTTAGGGTGGTGTGTTTTGTGTGTGTTAGGGTGGTGTGTGTGTGTGTGTGTGTGTGTGTGTGTGTGTGTGTGTGTGTGTGTGTGTGTGTGTGTGTGTGTTAAGGTGGTGTGTTTTGTGTGTGTGTGTGTGTGTGTGTGTGTGTGTGTGTGTGTGTGTGTGTGTGTGTTGTGTGTGTGTGGATTCTTTTCTTTTTTATTGTGTTCTGAGAGAGAGAGAGACAGAGAGAGATTTTTTTAATATTTTCAGTACAGTTAAGATGTAAGTTGTTTTATTGTTACAATTTCTGATTTTATTATTTTACTTACAAATGATAAATGTTTCCGTTATGATTTGTATGTCATTCAGATGTTATTTGTAATATTTTCGTTTCTCATTAATTTAATGAGGTTTTTTTTAAATGTCAGTACTACACTTTGTTAATCTGACAGTAAATGGTTTCAGTCAGTAAGTCAGTGTGTGTGTGTTTTTTTTTTTAAAGGTGATGTTTGGCTTTCGAGCATTGAGCCTTCTCAGTCATCACTTAAAAATAGTGTCAAGTTATCAACAAAGTGAAATTGTTCAGGGACTGGTCAAGAGCCTCACTGAGCGTTATTTTGACACCCCCTTTAACTTTTGCTATCCCCCCCCTCCCCCCCGGTTTTCGTATGATAGCTCTGTTACTGCTTAAGTCAGAGAGTTTAAACTCTGCTATTGCTCAAGTCAGAGAGTATAAAACGCTATCGTTTTAAGCAGGGCAAGTCAGGAAAGAGACAGTCGTCTCTCTCTCTCAGTTTGTCGCTGTATCACAGCAGGGTTACATGGAGTGATATTATAGGTGTTTTAACGCAAAGTGGCGTGGTATTATGGGTGTTTTAATGCAAAGTACCGGTGGTATTATAGGTGTTTTAACGCAAAGTAGCGGTGAGATTATAGGTGTTTTAACGCAAAGCACCAGCGATATTACAGGTGTTTTAACGCAAAGTACCACTGATATTACAGGTGTTTTAATTATAAGTGTTTTCATGCAAAGTACCAGTGATATTATAGGTGTTTTCATACAGAGTACCAGTGATATTATAGTGTTTACGAGTGTGAAGGAATGAGAAGTGCCTCAGTTTTATCTCATTTAACTTCAATTTCTGTTCAGTCATCAAGATTGTACTGACTAATTACTATTTGCATATTCTGTATATTTTTATCTATTTCACTGGCTGACAAGAGCTGTAAAGTTGGGTGTCATCTGCATATGAAAGTTAGAGATGGATGTCGCTCGATATAGAGCATGGAGAGGTTTTCGCTATACATAATAAAGAGGACAGGACCCAGTACTGAGCCCCTGGGAACGCCAAAAGATAATGGTTCTGCCTCAGATAAGGGATGTCATTTATGATGACCAGACTGTGTGCGGTTTGTTATGTAGCTCTGAAAACCAAGACAAGGCTGTTCCAGAAAGGCCATAATGACATGGAGAGTGTCGAAACAAGGAGAGAGTGATCAATAGTGTCAAAAAAGCTCGCACTTAAGTAAGCAAAGTCAACAAAGATACATCGCCCACAATCCAGGGAAGACAAAATATCTTGTGAATCTTGATCAGGTGCCGTTCTCAGTGCTGTGCGGGGTCGGTGAAGCGGACTGGTTAGGGCTGCGCAAAGAGTCGTGTGTTTAAATAGTCTAAGAGCTGCTCAAGAACAACTTTCTCATAACTTTGACAAAGAATGGACAGGTTTGTTACTGGCGATAGTTCTTTTAAAAATATTTTGATCTAGGGATGACTTTTTTCATTGGGGTTTTGACTTTCGCGCCTTCAGTAATGATGAGGAAACAGCTGACAATAGACTTTCATTTACATGTGGGTAAGGGCTTGGGGAGTAATCGTCAAGACTTTCAACCAGCAAAGGAGTTGGGATAGGGTCAGAGGCAAACTGGTAGGTTTTTGCCTTTAAAATGTTTTTCTGAGATCACTCTGTGATCCAGAATTAAACATGTCAAAGTTATGAAACCACCACAGAATCAGAATTAAGGGAGCCTATGGAAGAAGGAGCCGGCTTGCTTAATGATAGTTTTGGAACGAATATCAGAGATCTTTGATGAAAATAATCCTAAAACTTTTGGAAGGCTGACTGAGGGGGACGAAGTGGACGGGGCAGAAGACTTAACGTTGCCAGAGTTTACCACACACTTTAAAATAACTGTTTTGACAGACTTACTCTCTATGACCTGAGCACTGTGATAGATAGTTTTGCTTTTTCAACAATTCTTGTAACTTTTCTTTTTTGCTGTGGTATAAATTGCTTAAAAAAAGTAAGCCCAGTTCTATTCTTTCTTCTCTCTGCATGGCGTTCTCTCTCTCTTTTGCCTCCCTGAGCTCTTCCTTGACATGGCGATACCATGGAGCAGAATGTACGGCCTTGACTCTTTATTGCGAGTGACAGGAAGCATGTTTATCCGGCACATTACGCAGAGTGGCGTCTAATGTTCACTTAAGGGGCACAGATCAGGCGATACGTCGAAGAAAATGTGCGTGCTTGAGGATTCTTTGTCCAAGGCTACGTAAGTTGCGGGGCCTCTTATGTAGATGACTGAGCTGGGGGGAGTCTCTAAGAGGAGATCACAAAGAACGCAAAAAAAAATGGTCGGAGCTGAGTTCTGTGACACTGAAGTGGATTGAAAACAATGTTATTTTCTTGACGGTGGTCGGAACATAACCCAGTCAATATAATAGTCCACGGTTAGGGTGGGTTGGACACTGATGAGCAAAGAAAACATGCTCAAAAAAATCAATCATTTTTGCCGTATTTGCACGGGCTGGGTCATTAAAAATGAAATTCACATCACCAAGAATAACTGTATAGTTTTGCAGCTATTGCTAAAATCAAGCAAATCAGGGAAAATTCCTGTAAAACCAATAGATCTGTTAATTTTATTTTTGACCACTAGGAAACGTACGATAAATGACACCTGAAATGAACGGTATTTTGCGTGTGATTGAAAACACTACCTGGGCACAATCTCAAAGAGATTGAGGAGAAAAGGGGAAGGTGATGTTGATGTGGAGGTAGCCCCGCCAAGTCATCTTTATACACAACAGCAGACCCCACCATGGTAGGAGCGTGGGAACGACTGACAGAAGTAACCCTATGGCGCTAGGTCAACACACTTAGCCTCATCACCTTTCTCTTTAAACCAGGTTTTTGCACAAAACATCATATCATGTGGTGGTCCCAAATAAAATTCAATACAGCTACTCACGTTTTCTTGAGGACCAAGAGACTGAGCATTAAAGGAAGCGATGCGGAAGGTGTTTGTTACGACTTGCCGTGTAATGGAGTGAGATCGAGGAATATGAATGAGATTTGAAGATAACATACTGGATACGCTTGCGGCGTCTCTCAAAGTATTCAACAGGTCGATGATGTAGCAAACACATGTCTAGCGATAACCGCCAGAATGACGGATTGAAGCTGCCGTCTGAGGAGAAAGACATCTTGGGGGACGATTGTATGGAACTATAGTTTTAATGGCCCTCTGTTTTCTCTTGCCTCCTCGTCGAGTGCGTTTCGTGGTAAAACAGGACCTATGCCCACCTCCCGCATCGAGCAATCAGGGTCAGGGGTCGGGTTAAGGTTTCCAACGGCAAGCAGTTCACTGCGGAATACACATAGGGAGGAGGAACACTGCGCTATCTTGAGTTTGGGCCTGGCTAACTTGGCTGCCCTGTCAACACCTTCAGAATTTATGCCTGCCCTAATTCTGCAAGCTGTCCTTTTTCAGTGCCAGGCAGAGACCAC
>CM031605.1:100513173-100523780 GCA_018398815.1 Conus ventricosus
CCCCCCCCCCCCCAAAAAAAAAAAAAAAAAAATTGGTCCAAATTTTTTCATTTCTTTGTTTATTTGTTTTTGTTTCCCTGAAGAAGACCAAAAAGGCAAAAACGCTTGTGTTTTGTTTTTGGGGACTGTTTGTCCACGATTTCTTGGCGGTTCGCTAACATTTATTTAAGGTTTTTTTGGGAATAAAAAATAACTTGGGGATTTATTGGTACAAATCGTGTGATGTGTGTGTGCCAGTGAGTCCATTGGTTGAACCAGTTAAACTCGGGTTCTCTCTTTCTTTGAGAATGGATATAGATACTCAGAAAACCAGGAAGTGTGTGACTCACTTAAGGGAAAGTGAACTCGCCCGTCTTGCCGAGGGCTTAAGAAAATACAGCGAGAAGCAGAGGTTTGCTGTCGTCTCGAAGCCGACGACGGTTTAGAATTGTCTCCAGGGTGGGAACGTAGACAGTGGAGGTTGCTGTAGCCTCGGAGCCGACGACGAGAAGAATTGTCTCCCGTGTGGGGACGGTCGACAGCAAGACGTGTCAGCCTGTTGGGGCCCAGACAGGGAGCTGCCAGACAACGGTGGGGTGTTTGCAGCCAGAGGAGACCTGTGGGAGAGGCCGACAGGAGCCCTTTCCGTGGAGAGGGCGAAGTGCAGTGGAGTCCGGGAGACTCGGTCTGAGGGTGCGACTCAAGCTACGTTGCCAGTGTCCCCCAACTGGGATTTGGTCAATCGGGAGAACACAACAGTGTGGCAACTTCAGCTTTTTAGTCGCACAGTGGGATGAGATAAACTGACGGTCAAGCAAGGAATGCTGGCAAGTTATGGACGTTTCTTTTGTTCTTTAGTTTATAAGTGTGCAAACAGAATGGTAAAATATTGTCTTTCCTGGTTACGTAAGAATAACTGAAGAACAGGGGATGCGATTTATAAGATTGTCTGTATGTGTGTTTACATTTTTTTTATGATGCAGAAAGCGTGTTGTGTAGTGACGGGTGGGGGTTCGGAGTCAAGTAAAAAAAAAAAAATAATGAAATGTTATTGGTTTCCCGTCACCTTTGTGCGGGCCCGAAGTGAGTGACAGAGTGCGTGTGCCTGTGCGAGAACGCATTTTGATTGTGAAAGCGTAAATACTTCTGTCTATAACCCCCCGCATCCCTGAATATGAAAATCATATTTTAATAACAAAGGGGAGCGTTGGAGACCCGTCACACAGTTCATAGAAGATCGGGGGTCAGAAGGCAATGGCAGAGACAGTTGAAAGAAGAGGGTCAGAACTCAGAAGGCAATGGCAGAGGGCAGTTGAAAGAAGAGGGTCTGAACTCAGAAGGCAATGGCAGAGACAGTTCAAAGAAGAGGGTCTGAACTCAGAAGGCAATGGCAGAGACAGTTCAAACAAGAGGAACAAAGTGAAGTCCATTGGGTTTAACTTTTCCAACTGAAGAACAGGCGTCGCAAAGTGATTGAGTAAGCTTACAGGAGACGCCTACCCATGTGAAATCGCGGCAGCGCCAGGAGAACAAACATTCTGACAACAGAAGGGCATTCGAAGGGGAGGAGGGGGGGGGGGGGGGGGGGGGGGGGGGGGGAGGCATATCTCAGGGGGAAAGGGGAGTGTTCTGTGAACGACTTCTTTCTAGCTCTACCTACAGTTTCTTCTACTGGGCTTGAACTTACAGAAAAAATACTATGCGCCGTAATTTGCCTGTTTCCTTCGATCGGCGGTATAGCAATTTTTCTTTTAAGTTTGAGTCAACTTCCGGAAGCAGTCAGCTCACGTTGAAATTCCTGCTGACTTCGTTCATTACAATGTACGTTTGACTGGACAAATTGATGACGATACTGCTTTGATTGCTGATATAACAAACAAATGAATGAATACAAAACAAAATAAGTGAACATATCATAACTTACACTATTAAAAGCATGGAATGGAGAATGTTCTGACATAGTCAAAACTATGAACTGTCCGTGGTTGACTGTTTACAACGCAGCGATTATTGATTTTTAGGACAGAAACCCCACACCTCAGGGAGAAAAACTAATCATCAAGGAAAAGACCACAGTAAAACCATCGGAACAAACAGGCTTCGTTTCTGACCAAAGCGGACGTGCAAGGAAATGAAGCGCCATAATCCGGCTGTTAGATAGCGATCACTGGATTAAACAGCTACATGTTTTAACTAGGAAACCCTGTTCGGTTCATGCTCAGAGAAAAATGTTGCCATTATTTCATATTTCAAAACTCCGGTAATGTGTGGAAATGTAAATCAGACTGGAAGCATTATTCAATAAATGGGGGTCTGGTAGGGCAAATAAAGAATTGCTCCCTTCATCAAATGGGCCGGAGTTAGTATCTTTCGAGTCAACTATGTAATAAAGGAAACTTTCTCTTTAGAGTTATCATAAAGACAGATTCCACATCCTACCAAGACTTCAGACAAGACTGGAAGCTAAGATCCTGTGAATGAATGTATGCAATGAAAAAAACAACAACAACGATAAAACAAAGAAACCAAACCTTGCATGCAGTTCAAATACCATTCCATTATTCGAAGGTCAGGCCATTGTGTGCCGCTGGCTTCACTGACACTACACCCTCTTCCACCCCACCCCCAAACACACTCCCTCCCTGAAAAAAAGAAGAGAAGAAGATGATACACAATGGTGTTGATTTTAGACATTGTGCCCGACGAAGATAGAATGATGGGATTGTAACATTTACGTACTCAAGACTCTCACCAGTTATGAAATTAAAGATACATATATCATTTTTTAACAACAGTCCAAGGCATCGCTACAAAATCTCCACCGATGATGTTGCGGATGAATTCCACTATTCACGTCTTTTTCTTTTCAATATGATACCTGACAAAAACAACAAAACTAGGCCACTGACTGCGCTGAAATTTCTTCTGGTTTCATTTAACCTGAACAAAATCTAGGTAATTTAGGAGAAGAAGAGGAGGAGGACGACGAACAAGAACAAGAAAAAAAGAAAGAAACCTCTGTAATATGTGATTTCATTTAGCATTGCTCATCATTTCGTATGATAAAAACGTACTTCTTTTGCTTCTTGTTGCCGTTATTGTTTGGACATTTTGTGATACCACACTGGAATCTTGGTCAATTTTTTGTATTTTTCTTTTAAAATTTCAAAATGGAGTGACTGAAGGCGGCGAACGAAGCAAGATTAGGAATAGAGTTTTTAGAACTTACCGCCAATGACAATGACAAACAAAGCACAAGACAAGACACGATGCATTTCAACCACTTGGGTCTTCATCAGGCGAAAAAATAAATCACATTTAACATGTGGGACAGTACAAACTACGAAAAACAAAAAAAAGAGAATGAAAAATGACTCATCCGTTAATGTCCATGAAGGCGGAAATGACATGAGGCCAGGGGGATTATGGAGAGGAAACAGAGGGGGGGGGGGGGGGGGGGGGGTGTTGCGTCGGGGGACGCGGAGGTGTGTGTGTGTGATATGATAGGGTTGTGTGTCTAGTTTATTAGGATGGTATGATATCGATCACAAAGATATCATACCATCCTAATAAACTAGACACACAACCCTATCATATCACACACACACACCTCCGCGTCCCTCGAACGCCACCCCCCCCCCCCCCCCTCTGTTTCCTCTCCCATAATCCCCCTGGCCTCATGTCATTTCCGCCTTCATGGACATTAACGGATGAGTCATTTTTCATTCTCTTTTTTGTTTTTCGTAGTTTGTACTGTCCCACATGTTAAATGTGATTTATTTTTTCGCCTGATGAAGACCCAAGTGGTTGAAATGCATCGTGTCTTGTCTTGTGCTTTGTTTGTCATTGTCATTGGCGGTAAGTTCTAAAAACTCTATTCCTAATTTTGTATTTTTCGCTAACGATCCCACTATCACTACAAGCAGTCTTTTGAGGGAAAAAGAAAAGCTTGCAAGAACTTGGTAGACGTTGAGCAAAAGGAGAACTGTCCTTTTCAATTAAAAAAAAAGGCAGATGTACAAGACTAAACTACAAATGTGTGATTTTCGTGCTGCCACAGAAGACCCTCGTCATTACTGCCCATTTACAATGATAGTGGGCATGTTTCGAATTCGTGCGTTTAGAACCAAATTTATATGTAACGTACCCCATGCTTGAGATTATCAGTTTTCACCTTGTGTGTGTGTGTGTGTGTGTGTGTGTGTGTGTGTGTGTGTGTGTGTGTGTGTGTGTGTGTTGTTTTTGTCAGATTCCAAGTCTGATTTAACGGCTCTACACCTTCAAAATATATCAAGTCGCCCTGATCTCGTCAGTGAAATTTCATTTTCAGTTCACCAGTTAATAATCCGAGGTTCTAAAATAACATTATTATGGGTACCCCCGGTCACTGCAATCTTCGAGGGAATGAACTGGCTGATACCTGTGCAAAAGAGGCTTCAATGTGCAAATCGAATACAGTTTTATGTGATATTCCTATTCGTTTTTGAAATAAACAATATTCTGACAAAAGCACTCTGGGACCAGAGAAGAACACAGTACCTTGAAGCTGCCATTCAGAAGAAGAGATGGGATCTTTCTGCCACCTGCAGTCACGGTATAAGTCCGCCAGGTTCTTTTCCGAATCGAAATTTATTACACAGAATACGTGTGGATGGTTGGTTAGGCAGGTTTTAAAACCATCTCTTTTGTGTATCTGTTGTCAAAAACTTAATGTTTCTCATTTTTTACTTGAATGTTCCATAACAAAAGCGTATTTTCAATGTCTTCATGATACAATTTTGTCTAGAAATCTACCTTTAACATTGCATGGTGTTTTTTTTGTCCCAGCCCAGAAAATGGGTGGACTCTAGCCAATTTAGCTGTAAATCTGATAAAGTCTCATCCACCTGGCAGATTTTTCTAACGGAATTGTTGTTGTTGTTGTTGTTGTTGTTGTTGTTGTTGTTGTTGTTGTTGTTGTTGTTGTGTGTGTGTGTGTGTGTGTGTGTGTGTGTGTGTGTGTGTGTGTGTGTGTGTGTGTCTGTGTGGTGTGTGTGTGTGTGTGTGTGTGTGTGTGTGTGTGTGTGTGTGTGTGTGTGTTGTCGTTGTTTTTGATTGTATGTTTGTTTCTTTTTGGTTTAGTGGTCTGATGTACACGCAAAACAAAGAATTTGTTACATAACATAGCTGTCCGATTCGCATTATTCCATGTATGCAACTTTTGCATAGGCTGTGCGCGTGCTAGAGAGAGAGAGAGAGAGAGAGAGAGAGAGAGAGAGAGAGAGAGAGAGAGAGAGAGGGAGGGAGGGGGGAGAGAGAGAACTTGGTTTTGTTTATATGTGAGTGTATGTTGAGCGTGCGTCTATACGTTTTTTGTGTGGATGTTTTGAGTATGTGTGCAGGGGTGGGGGTGGGGGGGAGGGCACGGTTTGTGTGTGTGTGTGTGTGTGTGTGTGTGTGTGTGTGTGTGTGTGTGTGTGTGTGTGTGTGTGTGTGTGTATGTGTTGTGTGTGTGTGTGTGTGTGTGTGTGTGTGTGTGTGTGTGTGTGTGTGTGTGTATGTGTTGTGCGAGAGAGAGAAAGAGAGAGAGAATTTTGGTTTCATTTGTTTGTGAGTGAATATATGTGCATGCATGCATACACGTGAGTAGGGAGGGGGAAAGGGGAAGGTGGGTGGGTTTTGTGAGTGTGTGTGTGTGCGCGCGCGCGCGCGCGCGCGCGCGTGTGTGTGTGTGTGTGTGTGTGTGTGTGTGTGTGTGTGTGTGTGTGTGTGTGTGTGTGTTAGGGTGGTGTGTTTTTGTGTGTGTTAGGGTGGTGTGTGTGTGTGTGTGTGTGTGTGTGTGTGTGTGTGTGTTGTGTGTGTGTGTGTGTGTGTGTGTGTTAAGGTGGTGTGTTTTGTGTGGTGTGTGTGTGTGTGTGTGTGTGTGTGTGTGTGTGTGTGTGTGTGTGTGTGTGTGTGTGGATTCTTTTCTTTTTTATTGTGTTCTGAGAGAGAGAGAGACAGAGAGAGATTTTTTTAATATTTTCAGTACAGTTAAGATGTAAGTTGTTTTATTGTTACAATTTCTGATTTTATTATTTTACTTACAAATGATAAATGTTTCCGTTATGATTTGTATGTCATTCAGATGTTATTTGTAATATTTTCGTTTCTCATTAATTTAATGAGGTTTTTTTTAAATGTCAGTACTACACTTTGTTAATCTGACAGTAAATGGTTTCAGTCAGTAAGTCAGTGTGTGTGTGTTTTTTTTTTTTTAAAGGTGATGTTTGGCTTTCGAGCATTGAGCCTTCTCAGTCATCACTTAAAAATAGTGTCAAGTTATCAACAAAGTGAAATTGTTCAGGGACTGGTCAAGAGCCTCACTGAGCGTTATTTTGCACACCCCTTTAACTTTTGCTATCCCCCCCCTCCCCCCCGGTTTTCGTATGATAGCTCTGTTACTGCTTAAGTCAGAGAGTTTAAACTCTGCTATTGCTCAAGTCAGAGAGTATAAAACGCTATCGTTTTAAGCAGGGCAAGTCAGGAAAGAGACAGTCGTCTTCTCTCTCTCAGTTTGTCGCTGTATCACAGCAGGGTTACATGGAGTGATATTATAGGTGTTTTAACGCAAAGTGGCGTGGTATTATGGGTGTTTTAATGCAAAGTACCGGTGGTATTATAGGTGTTTTAACGCAAAGTAGCGGTGAGATTATAGGTGTTTTAACGCAAAGCACCAGCGATATTACAGGTGTTTTAACGCAAAGTACCACTGATATTACAGGTGTTTTAATTATAAGTGTTTTCATGCAAAGTACCAGTGATATTATAGGTGTTTTCATACAGAGTACCAGTGATATTATAGGTGTTTATATGCAAAGTACAAGTGATATTAAAGGTGTTTCCATGCAAAGTACCAGTGATATTATAGGTGTTTTAATAATAGGTGTTCTTGTTTTCATGCAAAGTACCAGTGATATTATAGGTGTTTTCATGCAAAGTACCGGTGATATTATAGGCGTTTTAACGCAAAGTACCGATGATATTATAGGTGTTTTAACGCAAAGTACCAGTGATATTATAGGTGTTTTCATGCAAAGTACCAGTGATATTATAGGTGTTTTCATGCAAAGTACCGGTGATATTATGGGTGTTTTCATGAAAAGTTACAGTGATATTATAGGTGTTTTCATGCAAACTACCAGTGATATTATAGGTGTTTTAATGCAAAGTGCCAGTGATATTATAGGTGTTTTAATTATAGGTGTTTTAATGCAAAGTACTAGTGATATTATAGGTGTTTTAACTGAAAGTACCAGTGATATTATAGGTGTTTTAATGAAAAGTACCAGTAATATTATAGGTGTTTTCATGCAAAGTACCAGTGATATTAAAGGTGTTTTAATGCACAGTATCAGTGATATTATAGGTGTTTTCATGCAAAGTACCAGTGATATTATAAGTGTTTTCATTACAGGTGTTTTAACGCAAAGTACCAGTGATATTATAGGTGTTTTCATGCAAAGTACCAGTGATATTATAAGTGTTTTCATTACAGGTGTTTTAAACGCAAAGTACCAGTGATATTATAGGTGTTTTCATGCAAAGTACCTGTGATATTGTAGGTGCTTTAATGCAAAGTACCAGTAATATTATAGATGTTTTCATGCAAAGTACCAGTGATATGATAGGTGTTTTAATTATAGATGTTTTAATGCAAAGTAGCAGTGATATTATAGGTGTTTTCATGCAAAGTAGCAGTGATATTATAGGTGTTTTAATTATAGGTGTTTTCATGCAAAGTACCAGTGATATTATAGGTATTTTAATGCAAAGTAGCAGTGATATTATACGTGTTTTAACGCAAAGTACCAGTGATATTATAGGTGTTTTAACGCAAAGTACCAGTGATATTCTAGGTGTTTTAATGCAAAGTAGCGGTGATATCATAGCTGTTTTCATGCAAAGTACCAGTGATATCATAGGTGTTTTAACGCAAAGTACCAGTGATATTATAGGTGTTTTAATGCAAAGTACCAGTAGTATGATAATGTTTTATTTATAGGTGTTTTAACGGAAAGTATCAGTGATATTATATGTGTCTTAATTATAGGTGTTTTAACTGAAAGTACCAGTGATATTATAGGTGTTTTCATGCAAAGTACCAGTGATATCACAGGTGTTTTCATGCAAAGTACCAGTGATATTATAGGTGTTTTCATGCAAAGTACCAGTGATATCATAAGTGATTTAATGCAAAGTACCAGTGATATTATAGGTGTTTTAGTGCAAAGTACCAGTGATTCTATAGGTGTTTTCAAGCAAAGTACCAGTGATATCATAGGTGTTTTAATGCAAAGTACCAGTGATATTATAGGTGTTTTAGTGCAAAGCACCAGTGATATTCTAGGTGTTTTAATGCAAAGTAGCGGTGATATCATAGGTGTTTTAATGCAAAGTACCAGTGATATCATAGGTGTTTTAACGCAAAGTACCAGTGATATTATAGATGTTTTAATGCAAAGTACCAGTAATATGATAGATGTTTTATTTATAGGTGTTTTAACGGAAAGTACCAGTGATATTATAGGCGTTTTCATGCAAAGTGCCAGTGATATCATAGGTGTTTTCATGCAAAGTACCAGTGATATTATAGGTGTCTGAATTATAGGTGTTTTAACTGAAAGTACCAGTGATATTATAGGTGTTTTCATGCAAAGTACCAGTGATATTATAGGTGTTTTCATGCAAAGTACCAGTGATCTCATAGGTGTTTTCATGCAAAGTGCCAGTGATATCATAGGTGTTTTCATGCAAAGTACCAGTGATATTATAGGTGTTTTCATGCAAAGTACCAGTGATATCATAGGTGTTTTCATGCAAAGTGCCAGTGATATCATAGGTGTTTTCATGCAAAGTACCAGTGATATTATAGGTGTTTTCATGCAAAGTACCAGTGATATTATAGGTGTTTTCATGCAAAGTACCAGTGATATCATAAGTGATTTAATGCAAATTACCAGTGATATTATAGGTGTTTTAATGCAAAGTACCAGTGATATTATAGGTGTTTTCAAGCAAAGTACCAGTGATATCATAGATGTTTTAATGCAAGTACCAGTGATATTATAGGTGTTTTAGTGCAAAGTACCAGTGATTCTATAGGTGTTTTAAGGCAAAGTACCGGCGATATGATAGGTGTTTTCATGCAAAGTACCAGTGATATTATAGGTGTTTTAGTGCAAAGTACCAGTGATATTATAGGTGTTTTAAGGCAAAGTACCGGCGATATGATAGGTGTTTTCATGCAAAGTACCAGTGATATTATAGGTGTTTTAATGCAAAGTACCGATGATATTATATGTGTTTGCATGCAAAGTACCAGTGATATGATAAGTGTTTTAACGCAAAGTATCGGTGATATTATAAATGTTTTAATGCAAAGTACCAGTGATATCATAGGTGTTTTAACTGAAAGTACCAGTGATATTATAGGTGTTTTAATGCAAAGTACCAGTGATATTATAGGTGTTTTAACTGAAAGTACCAGTGATATTATAGGTGTTTTAATGCAAAGTACCAGTGATATTATAAGTGTTTAATGCAAAGTACCAGTGATATTATAGGTGTTTTAATTATAGGTGTTTTAATGCACAGTACCAGTGATATATACGTGTTTTAATGCAAAATACCAGTGATATTATAGATGTTTTAATGCAAAGCAAAGGTGATATTGGAGGTGTTTTCATGCAAAGTACCAGTGATATTATAGGTATTTTAATGCAAAGTACCAGTGATATTATAGGTGTTTTCATGCAAAGTACCAGTGATATTATAGGTGTTTCAATGCAAGTACCAGTGATATTACAGGTGTTTTAATTATAGGTGTTTTAATGCAAAGTACTAGTGATATCATAGGTGTTTTCATGCAAAGTACAAGTCATATTATAGGTGTTTTAACACAAAGTATCGGTGATATTATAGGTGTTTTAATGCAAAGTACCGGCGATATGATAGGTGTTTTAATGCAAAGTACCGGTGATATGATTATGGTTTTAATGCAAAGTACCGGTGATATTATAGGTGTTTCGATGCAAAGTACTGGTGATATTACAGGTGTGATTTAATGCAAAGTGGCGGTGATATTAGTAATAATAATAATAATAATAATAATAATAATAATAATAATAATAATAATAATAATAATAATTGTTTCTTATATAGCGCTTAATCAAACGAATTTCTCTAAGCGCTTTACAAAGTCATACTACATACCGGTGATTTATAGGTGTTTCCATGCAAAGTACCGGTGATATTATAGGTGTTTCCATGCAAAGTACCGATGATATTATAGGTGTTTCAATGCTAAGTACCGGTGATATTATAAGTGTTTCCATGCAAAGTACGGGTGATATTACAGGTGTTTAACGCAAAGTAGCGGTGATATTATATGTTTTTTACGGCGAAGTAGCTGTGATATTATAGGTATTTTAACACAAAGTAGTGGTTTTTTTATACATGTTTTAATTCAAAGTGGCGGTGATATTATAGATGTTTTAATGCAAAGTACCAGTGATATTATAGGTGTTTCCATGCAAAGTACCAGTGATATTATAGGTGTTTTAATGCAAAGTGCCAGTGATATTATAGGTGTTTTCATGTAAAGTACC
>CM031605.1:100523880-100551111 GCA_018398815.1 Conus ventricosus
AGTCATATTATAGGTGTTTAAATGGAAAGAACCAGTGATATTATAGGTGTTTAAATACAAAGTACCAGTGATGTTATAAGTGTTTCAAAGCAAAGTACCGGTGATATTATAGGTATTTCAAACAATATACCGGTGATATTATAGGTGTTTCAATGCTAAGTACCGGTGATATTATAGGTGTTTCCATGCAAAGTACTGGTGATATTATAGGTGTTTCCATGCAAAGTACTGATGATATTATAGGTGTTTCAATGCTAAGTACCGGCGTATTATAGGTGTTTCCATGCAAAGTACCGGTGATATTATAGGTGTTTTAACTGAAAGTACCAGTGATATTATAGGTGTTTTAATGAAAAGTACCAGTAATATTATAGGTGTTTTCATGCAAAGTACCAGTGATATTATAGGTGTTTTAATGCACAGTACCAGTGATATTATGGGTGTTTTCATGCAAAGTACCAGTGATATTATAAGTGTTTTCATTACAGGTGTTTTAACGCAAAGTACCAGTGATATTATAGGTGTTTTTCATGCAAAGTACCTGTGATATTGTAGGTGCATTAATGCAAAGTACCGGTGATATTATAGATGTTTTCATGCAAAGTACCAGTGATATTATAGGTGTTTTAATTATAGATGTTTTAATGCAAAGTAGCAGTGATATTATAGGTGTTTTCATGCAAAGTAGCAGTGATATTATAGGTGTTTTAATTATAGGTGTTTTCATGCAAAGTACCAGTGATATTATAGGTATTTTAATGCAAAGTAGCAGTGATATTATACATGTTTTAACGCAAAGTACCAGTGATATTATAGGTGTTTTAACGCAAAGTACCAGTGATATTCTAGGTGTTTTTAATGCAAAGTAGCGGTGATATCATAGCTGTTTTCATGCAAAGTACCAGTGATATCATAGGTGTTTTAACGCAAAGTACCAGTGATATTATAGGTGTTTTAATGCAAAGTACCAGTAATATGATGGATGTTTTATTTATAGGCGTTTTAACGGAAAGTACCAGTGATATTATATGTGTTTTAATTATAGGTGTTTTAACTGAAAGTACCTGTGATATTATAGGTGTTTTCATGCAAAGTACCAGTGATATCATAGGTGTTTTCATGCAAAGTACCAGTGATATTATAGGTGTTTTCATGCAAAGTACCAGTGATATCATAAGTGATTTAATGCAAAGTACCAGTGATATTATAGGTGTTTTTAATGCAAAGTACCAGTGATATTATAGGTGTTTTCAAGCAAAGTACCAGTGATATCATAGGTGTTTTAATGCAAAGTACCAATGATATTATAGGTGTTTTAGTGCAAAGCACCAGTGATATTCTAGGTGTTTTAATGCAAAGTAGCGGTGATATCATAGGTGTTTTAATGCAAAGTACCAGTGATATCATAGGTGTTTTAACGCAAAGTACCAGTGATTATTATAGGTGTTTTAATGCAAAGTACCAGTAATATGATAGATGTTTTATTTATAGGTGTTTTAACGGAAAGCACCAGTGATATTATAGGCGTTTTCATGCAAAGTGCCAGTGATATCATAGGTGTTTTCATGTAAAGTACCAGTGATATTATAGGTGTCTTAATTATAGGTGTTTTAACTGAAAGTACCAGTGATATTATAGGTGTTTTCATGCAAAGTACCAGTGATCTCATAAGTGATTTAATGCAAAGTACCAGTGATATTATAGGTGTTTTCAAGCAAAGTACCAGTGATATCATAGATGTTTTCATGCAAAGTACCAGTGATATTATAGGTGTTTGAAAGCAAAGTACTGGCGATATGATAAGTGTTTTAACGCAAATTATCGGTGATATTATAAATTTTTAATGCTAAAGTACCAGTGATATCATAGGTGTTTTAACTGAAAGTACCAGTGATATTATAGGTGTTTTAGTGCAAAGTACCAGTGATATTATAGGTGTTTTCATGCAAAGTACCAGTGATATTATAGGTGTTTTAATGCAAAGTACCGATGATATTATATGTGTTTGCATGCAAAGTACCGGTGATATGATAAGTGTTTTAACGCAAAGTATCGTTGATATTATAAATGTTTTAATGCAAAGTACCAGTGATATCATAGGTGTTTTAACTGAAAGTACCATTGATATTATAGGTGTTTTAATGCAAAGTACCAGTGATATTATAGGTGTTTTAACTGAAAGTACCAGTGATTTATAGGTGTTTTAATGCAAAGTACCAGTGATATTATAGTGTTTAATGCAAAGTACCAGTGATATTATAGGTGTTTTAATTATAGGTGTTTTAATGCACAGTACCAGTGATATATAGGTGTTTTAATGCAAAATACCAGTCATATTATAGATGTTTTAATGCAAAGCAAAGGTGATATGGATGCACAGTACCAGTGATATATAGGTGTTTCCATGCAAAGTACCAGTGATATTATAGGTGTTTTAATGCAAAGTGCCAGTGATATTATAGGTGTTTTCATGTAAAGTACCAGTGATATTATAGGTGTTTAAATGGAAAGAACCAGTGATATTATAGGTGTTTAAATGCAAAGAACCAGTGATGTTATAGGTGTTTCAAAGCAAAGTACCTGTGATATTATAGGTATTTCAAACAATATACCGGTGATATTATAGGTGTTTCAATGCTAAGTACCGGTGATATTATAGGTGTTTCAATGCTAAGTACCGGTGATATTATAGGTGTTTCCATGCAAAGTACTGGTGATATTATAGGTGTTTCCATGCAAAGTACTGATGATATTTAGGTGTTTCAATGCTAAGTACCGGCGATATTATAGGTGTTTCCATGCAAAGTACCGGTGATATTATAGGTGTTTTCACGCAAAATACTGGTGATACTATAGGAGAGAATGTAAATATGTTGTTCAAGACCACCCATCTTATTTTGCACGAAAACCCCCCCTTTTCACATCCAAATCACGTCCATCTCATGTCAGTTTTGACCAAAATTAACACCTGTTTTACAACTAAAATTAACACGCAAAAACCTCTAAAAATCGACATAATCAGTACATTAAAACGGGGGCTTACGTGCTAGATAAGATTTGGTGATCGTGAACAAAGATATTTACATTCTCTCCAGGGACATAAAATTAACTAAAAATGTATATGGCTTGACAATTTGTCCAGGCTGCTTATAATCAATATTGGTTGCCGAGGCTGGTTTGCATGGTCCGTTGCACACACAGGGGGGCCTGAGCCATATACATTTTTAATCATCACGTGTGCGCGTTCACCCAATCGGCAGAGGGTATGACATCATTTGGCCGGGACTTCCGAGCTAGCTGCCGACTGCTTCCATTCTTGAGCGGACAGTCGGTTAGTGAAGACGTGTGTGTTAGCGGCCTCACTACACTGAAAACATGGTTGATTTAAGTCTGGAAACTGAACTGTTTTCGCAAGAAACCACAATGGATGCTAGTTCTCAAGAAAGCCAAACTGAGCATTTGCTTTATTCGAATGATTAAAAAGAATAATATTGAAATACAAAATGTATTATCAGGAAATGATTTCATATCTTGAAAAATTAGAACGTGGCGAGCCTTGCTCGAAACCAACCCGGTCAAAATAGAGCTTAAATCTTTTGGAAGCAAAGCAAGAGAAATGTGAAATGACAGTAAGTGAACTGGGCGCTTTTTTATGTAATTGTTTTGTAGAGCAACTTGTTTATGAGCCGATTGACGAAGGTTCTTTTATGAAGCTGAAAAACATAACTGAAATTACGCCTGTTTGCTGAAGGCCGGTTCTGCTGCAAGCCTCTCAGTGAACGCCACAAACACATGACGTGGGTCTAAAAATAGTAACGGTTTTGCAAAACCGCCTGGCTATCGATCGTGTGTGCAGTTTCCCTTCGTCGTCCGACCGGCTTGAGCTGTGTTTACGCTCCGCTTCACTTAAAAGGCTGCCTTTTCAGGCAGCCGCCGATATAACTTTGAAGAGATCCTGTGATCAATATTCAGGACTTTGATAAGTGCTTTTGGTGGCTGTCTCGAATTTACGTCGTTCAAGTGTGAACCACAAAAAGCTCCTTTCACATTCCCCTGCAAGCACCTCCCTATCTATTGTGTGTGTGTTTGTTTGTTTGTTGTTTGTGTGTGTGTCCGTGCGTGCGTGTGTGGAGAGAGAGAGAGAGACAGACATAGATGTGGGAGTGAATGAGGAGAGAGAAACTGATTAATTAATTTTTTTAATTTATAATTTTATTTTGGTTTAAAAATGAAGCCCGAAGAAGTTATAAAGCTTACTAATATACTTCACACGTTGAATTGGAAGGCTAATAGAGAAAGGTTAAGGTGCAGGTTTGAACAATCAATTACTGATCTTTTTATTCACATAAATATACAAACAAGCGTGAAGAAGGCCATCAGTGAAATACCAGATTCTTGGCCCCCACAGGCTATAAAATGTTTGCCATATTAGTTGATTATATAGCTTCTCAAGATGTTAATCTGACTTTTTCTACCAGCCCTGAAGGAGTAACTATTCACTTTAATGAAGATTAGGTTTTACGATTAGAAAAGACTATAAATAACAGTTGAATTACAATTATTTTTTTTATTTATTTTAGATTAAAAATGGCTGCCGAACTTAGTGTATCTGATTTAAAGAATTGTAATGAACTATTTAACGAGACAATGAAAGCGTTAAACATTGATTTTAGTGAATCTGGTTTTGAGAATGATGTAAACAATATAATAAAAGATCATAATGAACTGTTTAACGAAGCAATCAAAGTGATAAACATTGACTGTAGTGATTCAGAAAAAGCTAAAATGCTGGCGGGTGTTATTGTA
The DNA here is from genome assembly GCA_018398815.1 of Conus ventricosus. Taxonomy (NCBI): domain Eukaryota; kingdom Metazoa; phylum Mollusca; class Gastropoda; order Neogastropoda; family Conidae; genus Conus; species Conus ventricosus. The sequence goes on from CM031605.1 coordinate 100,528,687, forward strand.
AGGTTAACGTGCCTTGAAGTGTTGCAACGCTTGGGTGAAGAATAAAAGCCCATTTACTTACTTTTATTTACATTTATTTTTTTGATTTACGTAAATATGTGTGCTTTAAAAATGACGACCACAAGTAAATTCGAGGATAAAAAAACTATATACGATGGAAGAAATATTTAGCAGTGACAAACAATTAAGCAATATGTTTAGTGAAATAGACATGGACATCATTAACCCCACAAACGTTCATGAAAGCGTGGCACATGCTATCTCTAAAATCCCAGAGTCTCTTCAAACTGACCCGCCAGTAAAAGTGCTGTTGACCATTCTGATTGATTATATAACGCCTAATGATACTAACATGGAAGTCTGGGTTTCAACTAAACAGAAAGAAGTAATCAGCTATCACGACTTTAACTCTAACTGGGCTGATTACATGCTTACCCAGTTTAACCATGCAAGTGAGGAGGCAAAGTTAAGGGGTTCTGGATGGTCTGAAGGACAGTCCTTGAAATCAAATTGAGACAAACAAAGTTTTATCCTATAGTTGGCAATTCTTACCTTCCTCTCCCGAAAGAGTTAGAGTTAAAACGGGCAGTCTTAAACATACAAAATCGTGACAACATGTGTTTTATGTGGTGTGTTTTAGCACATTTACATCCTGTTAAAAATCATGCAAACAGAGTATCTAATTATGAAGCACACAAACAAGAGTTGAACTTTGATAACATAACCTTCCCAGTGAGTATAGAAAGTATATCTCAGTTTGAAGAGCAAAACAAGCCAATCACCATAAACGTATACACATGGTCTGTAAAAGACAATCTAGTGCCTCTAAGGATTTCTCCCAACGCTCCTACTTTAGGCGAACCACTTAACAAACATGTAGACTTGATACTGTTTGCAGATAGTACAAAGAGTCATTATGTATTAATCAGAACAATAAGCAGACTTATGGTTTTTACATCAAAACATCCTGCTAAACAGGAGCTTTGTAGAAGATGTTTGGTTAGAATCCCAACTATAGAAGCAGCTGCCAGTCATAGAACTCATTGTAAAAGTTTTGTAGACTGTGAAACTAAACTCCTCACACCTAAACCGGGCTCTAAAGTTAGTTTTAAGAATGTACATAAAATGCAGATGAGCCCGTACGTGGTTTATGCTGACTTTGAATCAATCTTGCCGCAGTACTACGGTCCACAACAGCAAGAACAAAAAACAACCTTATTAACCCACCATCAGATCTGTTCTTATGCGTTTATTGTTGTTAGGTCAGATGGTCAACACACAACACCAGAGATTTACAGAGGTCCTAAGCAGCTAGTAGATTTTAGAGCAGATGAAACAACTTCGCAATCAGTTATCCAACAAAATAAATCTTTCAGACATTGTTATGACTCCTGAAGACCAAGAACGTTATGACTCATCTACACACTGTTGGATATGTAATAGAGAATTATTAGCAATACAGTAAGAGACCACGATCACATTAGCGGAAAATTTAGAGGGGCCGCGCACAACAATTGTAATCTTCAACTTAAGGTTGAACCGAAGAAATGGAAACTGCCTATCTTCTTTCATAACTTACGAGGCTACGATTCTCATTTCATCATGCAAGCAGTGACTTCTGAATATAAGAGGGTTATCTGCATTGAACAGTCTTCAGAAAAGTACATGACTTTTACTCTTGACTCTTTATCCTTTTAATGACTCTGCCCAACATCTGATGGGAGTTTAGATAAGTTAGCAGGATCTCTACAAGCCTTTCCAATCACTAAACAATACTTTGACCCATCTTTGGTGCGTAAAGGCGTCTATCCTTATGAATACATGAACTCGTGGGACAGGTTTGATGAAGACTCACTTCCACCGAAAGGCGCTTTCATTTCTAGTCTTAGAGGCAAAGACATAACTGATGCTGACTATGAATACGCTCAGAAAGCCTGGACAGAATTACACTGTCAAACAATGGGTGATTATCACGATCAATATTTATTGGCTAACGTGTGTTTATTGGCAGACGTCTTTCAGAATTACAGATCTACATGCATGAAACATTACTGTCTAGACTCGTCACATTACATCTCTGCCCTGGCCTTTCTTGGGACGCCTTCTTAAAGTCTACAAACATTCAGATTGACTTAATTTCTGATCTCCCCACACTTCAGATGATGAAGATGGGCTGAGGGGAGGTATTAGCATGGCCTCACATCCTTACTGCAAAGCCAACAACAAGTATTTAGACGATTATGATCCCACTAAACCATCCAACTATCTAATGTACTTAGACGCCAACGATCTGTATGGGTGGGCCATGAGTCAACCACTTCCACTGAGAAACTTTACAATGATAAAAGGACCTCATGATGTTAATATTGTGTTAGAAATGCTGTCACAGCTTCTGCCTGACAATCCAATAGGACTAATCTTAGAAGTAGACTTAGAATATCCTTATGGACTGCATGACCTCCACAACGATTATCCTCTGGCCGCAGAAAGCTTAAAGATGGCCCCCACAGAACCTCCTAAACTTGTTCCAATCTTCGCCACAAAACTAAGTATGTTTGTCATTACAGACTGTTACAGTTTTACCTAAGACACGGGCTAAAGCTGACTGCTGTTCATAGAATCATTGCTTTTGATCAAGAGCCCTTTATGAGGCCATACATCAAGAAGAATACTGATCTTAGAACCCAAGCCACTGACGCCTCAGAAAAAAGACTTCTTTAAACTGATGAACAACAGCTGTTTTGGCAAAACTATGGAGAACCCACACAAACGTAAAGATGTGAAATTAGTTACAAAAGAAAACCAAGCAATTAAGTTTGCCTCTAAACCTAACTATCAAGACTTTAGAAGATTTAACGACAGCTTGGTTGGCATTATGATGAAGAAAAAGGATGTTAAGTTGGACAAGCCGGTGTTTATTGGCTTTACTGTATTAGAGCTGTCAAAGTTATTGATGGTAGAATTTTGTATGACTACTTTAAACCGCTGTATCCAGAAGCAAGAGTCCTTTACACAGACACTGACTCTTTTATTCTAGACGTCCCCACAGAAGACTTCTATAAGGATTTAGAAACAGAAGTAGCTAAAGGAACTGATGGATGGTGTGACACATGTGACTATCCAAAAGACAGTCCTTTACATTCAACTGTAAACAAGAAAGTGATTGGAAAGATGAAGGATGAACTTAATGGGACAGTTATACAAAGAATATGTTGGTTTGCGGTCGAAGATGATAGCGTTGCTAGCCAGACTTCTGTAATGAAGAAGGCTAAGGGCATAAGTAAAGAAGTTGTAAAAAAAAATATAACTCACGACAACTACAAGCAAGCTCTCTTTGAAAACAAAGTATTTTATCACACAAATGTTAATCTGCGCTCTACTCTTCATCAAGTAAACACAACTGCAGTTAATAAGAAATCACTAGTCTCTAACAATAACAAGAGAATTTACGTTAATTCTGAGCTTGCATATGCTGTAGGGCATTGGAGAACTTTAAAAGATTAACTTGACTGACTTGGCTTGTACTTAACTTAATAACCTAACAAGAACTTACTTAAGAACCTAACAATAACTTACTTAAGAACCAAACTAGTACTTATTTTTTTGTACTTTACTTGTAATTTACTTGCACTTAACTTAAAAAGTACTTTCTATAACTAACTTAACTTGTACTTATCTAGTTCTTAACTTGTACTTTATCTAGTTCTTAAAAAACTATTCCATAGAAAATGGGTCTACTGCAGGAGGTTGCACTTTTTTTTGCAGAAGCTGACTCTTCTTCTTTTACTGGTTTTGTGGGGTTTGTGACTTTGCTGCTAAGTATGGCGTTAGACATTTGTATGCTAAAACTCCCCCACCAACAACAACAGCAGCAAATACATAATAATACATCTTATCGTTTGTTTGTGATCGTGTTGTTGTTAATTGGGTTATTGTTGGTGGTGGCGATGTTGTATTACTATCTAACAATTTTGTTTTGCTGATTGGTTTGCTTTTCTCAGTCTGTTCCATCAGCTAGTTTGCGACCAGCCTCAACACGTCCAGGACTTTTAAACTTAGTAACACTACTCACTTGTGGTACATTCACTTGTGGGCTCACTTGTGGTACATTCTGCTCCTGCGGAGGGTCCTGCGGATTGTCCTGCGGCGTCTTCTTCTCGCTCATTTTTTTTTATTGCGATTAATTTAATATGATCAAAATTAATATTGATTAAAAGTAATTAATCCCATGATGAATGGGCATAACATAGTCCCAAATCTGTAATACATGTCACACGCAAGAGTTTCTAGTGACTTGTTTAAAACTGGATCTTGTGATAAGTCATATTTTTAAATCTTCTTCTGAATCAACCGGCGCCATCTTACTTACTAACTTAGCATATAGGCTAATCATTGTCTGACCACTGATCTAACCATTTTTGACCCTAGTTGCGCTTCGTACCTAGCAATGTACTTCTCAACGTCTGATGTAGACAGTTGCTGAATCTGTTCAATACTTAGTTCAACACCTAAATACTGTTTAGTTTTTCCACACGCGGCCAGAGAGTATAATCTTTCTTTATGGCAGTGGTCTGCTGAGTAGTCTGCTTGCTCCTCATACTTTAATAGTTCGTCACAATCCATTTTTAAAAAGCAATAAAAAATAATATAATACTTTTAAAACCATGAGTTTAACGTTGGTTAATTATGCAGTGCCTATCGTTGGTGTTATAGTCTATTCAACCCTTGCAAAATGTTTGTTAGGAATAAAGCCGCCCAACATGGGAAAGATAGAAGATTCGCCAAAACTAGTTGCAACCTTATTTTTAGCTTTAACAACAAAAGATTATTTGATTAAAAAGCACATAGACAGTCTTTCGTATTATGATTATTTTAATTATATTTTTTAGTTAATAAAAAGATGAGTGAAAAAAAGATTATCAATACGATTTACCATTCTGCTGTAATTAGCGGTCTTAGTATAGGCTATAGCGTGTTAGCAAAAAACATGTTTAGAATGAAGCCAGCTGACCTAGGAAGGTTAGACATTGAGGACGTTTGTTAAGGTTATAGTTGTAATTACTGCAGGGATTGCGTCAAAAGACTTTCTTGTTACACAGGGGATTATCCAGAAATATTAGTTCATAGAAAGGTTAATCTAGAAAATATTGATTTAATAAAAGATGTCTGGATTGGTTCTGATGGTAGGAGGACTATTGTTAATGCTTTAGCCTTCTCCGGCAGCAATTATATGTTTAGTAAATTGCGGTCCGATGAAGAGAGAGAACGACATAACAAGGCAGTAGAAGATTTAGCCAAGGCAAGAGACGCTTACGAGAAAAGACGAATTGCTCACTTAGACTTTATTAATAAAAAGTTAAGAGAACAGGGACATGCAGAGCACACATTTACAGACGTTGATGGCGCAATGAATGAGTATTACTTAGTGACAGGAAAGAAGTTTCTTACATCACCACCACCAGAACTGTCTGACTTTTATGAACCATCTGAGGAACAGAAGACTGCAGAGATAGCTTTTATTGCAGTTGGCATGACTTCAGTCTATCTTGTTGCTCACTTCCTTGTGTAAAATAAACGCATTTAAAATATGAATGTGAGAGGTCAAGGGTAGAGGGGGGAGAGTCATCCGTCCATCACCCAAGGACCGTGTTGATGTTGGACATTTTCGTTTATTCAGTCAATCAAAACCAGATCAACTAACCAGCCAAGCCAACCAAGCCAACCTCAGGACAGGGTGTTGACACACACCCGTTCATCTGTCCCGGCCACCTCTCTGGTGTGGAACAGGCGTCCTCTTTGTCTTGGTGCTGTACCAGCCTGAGACCGGTCTTCCCTTATCAAACGAACAGCAAAACCTCTGTTGGCTGTGACAAGCAGTGGGGAAAAAGATCGCGTTCTGGCGGGATGCCGGTATTATTGCCCCCAATTTACACCAACTGCTTATACGCAGCAGAATATAGGCCCTGAGCTTCAGTAAATAACAGTATTAATCAATGCTTTGTCATTGCCATGAATAAATGTCCATTAATGTCTGGTAATTTGTGCACATTCCCAAACAGAGATTATGCCAAGTAGACTGATTATATCCACAAACCAACTATTGTATTCCTACTGTCCACTGGCATTCTAAAGATAATTCTGGAACGAAGCTAATCCCTATGCACTTGCACTACCCTAATCAACTCTACTACAGAAACTCAGAATTCACTGAAATCCCTATGCACGTACACTACCCTTTTCAGCTCAACTACATACAAAATAATAAAAAATGGCCACAATAAAACGAAACATGCTCTTCAAGAGCATGAAGGGTAAACATTTGCAGACGTAAACTTCTGTCCAGCCACAAATCTCCCCTGCTGACAGTTATGGTCCCCATAACTTCGCCTATAGTATAGCCTGCCGTTTGCACACAAAAATACACAAAAAATCATTGGCGACAATATAACCCTCAACAGGTAAATTGTCAAGCAAAAATTACCACCAACAGTGTGACAGCACTTAAACCGACAAGGTAGATTCCGTTAGAATTCAAAACAAAAAAAAAAAACATCTCAGCACACATAGCAAAATCAAACATGCCCAATGGTTCATCAAAAGATCAATATAGTACAACAAAAAACAAATCGCAGTCATACAGACCAAGAGAACGGAGGGACAGCAGTTTACAAAGCCAATCGGGCCTGGGCTTACAACACCAAAACACCTCCCTGGGACTTAAAAGTGCCAATCTCGCGCTTTTCTGTCGCCTCCTAAACTGAGCATCGCATTCAGTAGGACATCGAGTTCACCTTTTCCCAACAAGAGTCCATGTTTCACTTGTAGCCCTCAAGTCAGTCATTTTTAAGATCTTCCTTTTTAAAGTAAATCTTGAAAATGCATCTTTCCCAACAAAGCATTCAGGGGCAGTACGGCCATTTATCGCCTATACTGTCTTGACTCAGCATCTGTCAATCTTCATTGTTACAAACCGGGATGCAAGACAAAAGCTTTTTTTTTTTAAAAGGTAGTGCTTCACACCCCATTAAATATCCACATTGAATACACAGATGCAACCAACATTTCTTCACAAAACCTTCAAAAACGAAATTCAATGTTCAACAAACATCTGCAGCAATACATGCAAATGAACTGCCTTCAGCCAAGTTGGAAGCATTATCAAACAACCCAACAAAAAACCTTTCCCACCAAAAAAGTGTCCACTTGGCTGAATATATTCACATGCCCATGTCAAAAAAAGAACCAAAAAAGAAACAAAAGATTCCAAAAGATGGAGGAGGTGCATGCCTATCCTAACATGCTACATTCACTTCCACTTCCAGCGTGGGGGAACCCCCTTGTTGGAGCGGGCAGATCTGCGGACAGTCATTCCGCTCCTGTCTGTCAGTGGTTGCTGATCAGGGGACTGTGGGGCAGCAGGTGGGATAGGGGGGGGTTCAGGGGAGGTTCCCTGGCTCCCTTTGTCAGTGGGCCATGGGACAATGTGCCACTCTAGATGTGTGGTCACTGCTGGAGGTGGCTCAGATCGACTCTCAGGATCCATCCTTCCAAGAGGCTCCACAACAGAGGGGAGAAACTGACAAATTTCATGCCTGTTCACCTTCACCGTAGTGCCAACACCATCCAGTGGGGCAATGGTGAATGGCCCCACCTCCGGGTCCAGGCACCTGAACCACAAAGAAGATCCGCTCCCCCCAGATATCCTGGATCTTATTCCGCCCTGGCCTATGTTTTCTGGTCAGGACAAGATCTTCCCGGTTGGAGGTCTGGGGTGGGATTGCCCTGGTCTTGCCTGGCCTTCCTCCTGGAAGCATGGATGTGGAGTTGCTCCCCTGCTTTTCTGTGAGCCACTCTCAACCGCTCCACTGTCTCCTCCAACCACTGGGTTGGCATGACTGCCTTCCACTCCTCTTCTTTCTCTCCCAGAAAGATATCAATGGGGAGCCGGGGTTTCCTCCCAAACATGAGGTAGAATGGGGACATCCCTGTGGCACTGTGTGGTGTACAGTTGTACATCCACGTTATCTCTGCCAAATGCTGAGGCCAGCGACGTTTTTGCTCTTCAGGGAGAGTCCTGAGCAAGTTGTGCATGGTACGATTATATCGTTCGCACTGGCCATTTCCTGCAGGGTTGTATGAGGTAGTACGGGACTTTGCTATCCCGTAATGGCGGCATAATGCATGAATTATGGCCGACTCGAAACAACGCCCTTATCAGAGTGAATCCGTTGTGGGATACCATAATGCTGGAACCAGTTTTGGATCAGAGCTTTGGCTACAACAGCAGATGTTTGATCCCGTGTTGGGATGGCCACTGTGTACTTGGTGAAATGTCTGTGATGACTAGAACATTTTCTGTGCCATCACTGGCGGGCTCCAATACAGTGAAGTCAACTGCTATGACCTCAAGGGGTTTGGTAGCCAGCAGATGACCCATAGGGGTGTGGGCCACTTTGTTCTGCACCTTGGCTGTCTGACAGCGCTGACAACGCCTGCACCATTCATCCACATCTAGATGCATGTTGGGCCAAAACACTCGCTGTCGGAGAAGGCCAAGAGTCCTTTCTGGCCCTTGATGACCACAGTCCTGGTGTGCCATGTGGAGGAGACGAGCACGAAGGCCTTCAGGGGCAACGAGCTGTGACACCCGTCCCTCTGTCACATCCTCCACCGCTCTGTAAAGCACCTTCTCTTTGAGATGCAGCCGGTCAAAATGCCGCAGAAGGGCTTTCTGGTCAGCATCCATGGTCCGAATTTGCTTCCCAGGAGGACGACAATGGGACTCCACAAATGGGATGAGAGAGGCTATGCTTCTGTCTTTCCGCTGTGCTTCCTGTATCTCAGAAAGCGATAATGAAGGGAACTGCATAGCTGGGGGTGGCTCAGAAGAGAGACAGAGGGGAAGTCAGCTTTCACTTGGATCGCCTCCAATGGTTCCACCGTTGTGCGATGAACGATTTCATGCACTGTTCCGACCATGTGTGTCCCACTACACGAGACTGCGCTCACCTCGTCCTCGCCAGGACCCTCTGGCCCAGACACAGGGTTTCGAGATAGTGCATCAGCATTCTGTTCTCTCTCCCTGATCGATAATTCACGGTGAAGTCAAAACATGCCAAGTCAGCTGCCCATCTTTGCTCTACTGCCCCTAATTTGGCTGTCTGGATGTGACTAAGGGGGTTGTTATCAGTCAGAACTACAGTGTGGGTGCCCAAAAGGTAGGGTCGAAACTTTTCGCACATGGCCCATTTAAGTGCCAAGAGCTCCAGCTTCATGCTACTGTAGTTGAGCATATTTCTCTCTGATGGACGGAGAGACCGACTGGCATATGCGACCACCCACTGCTCTCCTCCCTGGTGTTGTGAGAGCACAGCCCCCAAGCCATCCAAGGAAGCGTCTGTTTCCAGGACAAAAGGCAGTTTGAAATCTGCGTACCCTAGTACGGGTGCCGAGGTCAAAGCTTCTTTTAGATCCTCAAATGCCTTTTGACACTGAGGGTTCCATGTCTTCACAATAGATACAGCTGGCTCTTCCGCTTCTTTCCTTTCTCTTGCTGGTATGTCAGAGAGACCAGTTGGTTAAGTGGTTTTGCTAGACTGGCAAAACCCTTCACAAAGCGCCTGTAGTAGCTGGCAAACCCAAGGAAAGATCTCAGTTCTCGCAGAGATTGCGGTCTTGGCCAGTCTGCCACAGCTTTGATCTTTGAGTCTGAGGTTGCGATTCCCTCAGATGAGACCGTGTATCCCAAATACTCCACTTGCCGTTGCGCAATATGACATTTCTGGGGGGTTGAGCTTCAGCCCGACCTCACGCAAACGCTGAAATACAATTTTCAGGCGCTCGAGGTGTTCCTCGAAAGTCTGGCTGTAGACCAGCAGATCATCCAGATACACCAGGAGGATTTGGAATGCCAGATCATTCATTGTGCTTTGCATCAGCCTCTGGAAAGTTGCTGGGGCGGTGGATAAACCCATTGGCATTCTCAGGTATTCGAACAATCGAATGGGGTGATGAAGGCTGTTTGTGCCTGTCTTCCTCCGCCATGGCAACCTGATGGTAGCCACTTGCCAAATCCAGAGTGGAAAACAACTTAGCCCCTCCAAGTGCATCCAATGAATCATCTATCCTTGGGAGGGGATAGGCATCTGGTATGGCCTTCTCATTTAGGTGACGGTAATCGACGCAGAGGCGGATAGAGTTGTCCTTCTTTCGGACAACTACTACCGGAGATGCATAAGCACTGGAGCTTTTCTGGACAATCTTTCTGTCCATAAGAGTTTGAATATGCTCCTTCACCTCCTGGTACTGCGTTGGTGGGATCCTCCGAAAGGTTGAGGCCACAGGGACATCATCCTTAAGGCGGATCTTGTGCGTGACCCTGTCTGTGTACCCAGGTCACAGTCATCGCGGAAAAACAGGTCCGCATTGGCTTTCAGCAACTCCTCTAGCTGCTGCCTTTGGCTGTCAGTGCATTCTATACCCTCCAGGTTAACGGGGCACTCTCCGCCTTGTACCTCACTATCAGTCTCAGTGGAGTTAACTGAGACATGGATCTGATTGCAGCTAACTTCCACTGACACTTTGCCTGGGGCAGCTCCTGTTTGAATAGCTGCACTGTGCCAACTCTTGTCCCTGGTCTCAAGACAACGCCTTCGTCATTGACATTAATGACCTGAACAAACAAGCAATTGCCTTCGACCTTGCTTTCCGTGGGTGGGACAAGCAAACCTTTGTGACTGAAGTCCGGAAGTGGCTCAGTCAACACTTCCTGGTCCTGCAGTGTTCTATTTACCGCCCCAGTTGCTCTGAGGCTGGCCACTGCCCGAGGCGGGATATACACAGACTCCCTTCCTGCCACCCGTGCAAAACCCTGCACCACTGGGGCACTGACATCTGGCATTACCTCCCGCAACACATTCATCCCTAGGATGACAGGAACATCCGATGTGGATGTAGAGGCCCTCACCAGAATGCCCTTTCCCCTTACCGTGGTGCCCCAGATTCCCACGTCGGCTTCAAAATATCCTACGTAGGGAATGTCCAAGCCATTAGCTGCAGTGACTCGCAGCCAACCAGCCACAGGTTGTAGGGGAGAGCACCCAAAGAGTTCTTTGAATGTGCCTTCCCCATCATGGTGACCTGTGACCCAGTGTCCACAAGGGCATCAACTTCCTTGTTATTAATCAATACCTTGGCATATGGACATCTCCCTAGGATTTTAGTGAGTGAGCCGGAAGGTTGCCCTCAGCAGTGTGACTCGTCACTACTGAGGAATGTCGTTTCCCTGCCTCGACAGATCTGGACAGTTGCGGCGAATATGACCTGGCCTATCACACCCTAGACATATTGGCCTCCCATCTCTGGCAAACGGCAGTTTCCGCCTGCCTGCCACTTCCCTTGATTGTGGCTTTGGGCGCTTCTCTGCACAGAGCTGCTCCTCCATCTGCCTCATCCTGCCCTCCATTTTTCCTAATTTTTCTACAATGGCCTCCATGGCTTGGAGCTGCTTGACAGATGCCTCCGCCTGAGCCGAGACAGCTTCAGTGGCACCCTCTCTCTCCTCATCTTCCATCCATCTTAGAGCCTCATCTCTAAGCTCTAAGAAGGAGGAATTTGGGATTTTGTGCGTCTGCTCTCTCAGACGCCTTCTTAACTGCCCATTGCAGAGACCAGCCACAAAATGGTCTCGCAGAATTTTCTGATCCAGCGGGCTGCTGCATTGCATCCTCTTTCCTCTGCCTACTTTGTCACATCTGTAAAGGCTTTGTTCAGCCTGTGGGAATACTCCCTAACCCCTTCATACCCCCTCTGTGAGATGGAGTAAAAAGTCCCAGCAGCTGACTGACAGACCGTTGCTCTCCCCACACCTTATATAGAATTTTGAAAAGCCCATCGGGGTTATCTGTGCCATCCGTTGGGTGACACAACAGTTCACTCTTGACACATTCTGTCAAGTGGCTATAAATGATATCTACTTTTTCACCTTACTTGACCAAATATTCTTGATATCCTTCTCAAACTCTTCCACTGTTGGGTGACCTGTCCCTGAAAATACCTTGACTGACTTTTCCCTTGGAGCTATAATTATCCTCTGAGCATTACTTTTCAAAGCTGCTAGTTCGTCAGCAAGACTGTCCAAGGTCACCTCAGCCATCTTTCAATAATCTTTTGAAGAATAGATATATACTAAAAGGTTACGCTAGAAAAACAAGAACACACACACAAAAATGGAAAGTGAAATCCTAGAAATATCAGTACTCATGACAAAGAAAGGCTAAAAAAATTCCCTCACTAACATACTACTTATGCACACACTCTAACGTCAATAGTTCAACCTCTAAATTATGCGCAACATCCAGTCCATGTCAGTCCACATTAAAGCTCAGCTGATCAAAGGGGGTCATATCAGGGTGGTCCTTCCATCAAAAAAAAAAGAAACAAACATATCAATTCACAATAATCAGATACATCATTTGATCACTGTGCCATGACAGTTTCCCATCATGCTGAAATCAGCTACAGGGTCAGCTCCTTCGCAGAACAATGATCTGGCCTGCCATCTCCACCGCACCATAGGCATAAATTCAACATTTCAATAAAAATAAAAACCTTCCTTGCTGTGGCTTCACATCCAAGGGCCTGATCCCGCTGTCCTGAGGTTGGCACTCGTTCATCCTGCTCGCAGCACCATTTTGTGAGAGGTCAAGGGTAGAGGGGGGAGAGTCATCCGTCCATCACCAAGACCGTGTTGATGTTGGACATTTTCGTTTATTCAGTCAATCAAAACCAGATCAACTAACCAGCCAAGCCAACCAAGCCAACCTCAGGACAGGGTGTTGACACACACCGTTCATCTGTCCTGGCCACCTCTCTGGTGTGGAACAGGCGTCCTCTTTGTCTTGGTGCTGTACCAGCCTGAGACCGGTCTTCCTTATCAAACGAACAGCAAAACTCTGTTGGCTGTGACAAGCAGTGGGGAAAAAGATCGCGTTATGGCGGGATGCCGGTATTATTGCCCCCAATTTACACCAACTGCTAATACGCAGCAGAATATAGGTCCTGAGCTTCAGTAAATAACAGTATTAATCAATGCTTTGTCATTGCCATGAATAAATGTCCATTAATGTCTGGTAATTTGTGCACATTCCAAACAGAGATTATGCCAAGTAGACTGATTATATCCACAAACCAACTATTGTATTCCTACTGTCCACTGGCATTCTAAAGATAATTCTGGAACCAAGCTAATCCCTATGCACTTGCACTACCTAATCAACTCTACTACAAAAAACTCAGAATTCACTGAAATCCCTATGCACGTACACTACCCTTTTCAGCTCAACTACATACAAAATAATAAAAAATGGCCACAATAAAACGAAACATGCTCTTCAAGAGCATGAAGGTTAAACATTTGCAGACGTAAACTTCTGTCAGCCACATGAAGAAAATATATTATTCTCCTAAAGGGTATTGGAAAGGAAAGACTGCTATTGAAAAACTAAGTAAAGCTGCTAGAGTGTCTGAATCAGATGCGAAAGACTGGCTTTCAAAACAAGCAATTTGGCAAATATATTTGCCTGCCCCCAAAAGAATAAAAAGGGCCTAGATTTGTTAACTCAGTTCCAATGACACCCACCAGATGGACTTGCTGTATCTACACATGATAAAATAAGAAGAAAAAAGTTTAAGTATGCTCTGACGGTTGTTGACATGGCTTCAAGATACAAAGACGCTGAGCCTTTAACAGATAAAAGCTCAACTGCTGTGGCTGTGGCTTTACAACAAATATACACGCGAGGCCCATTAAAGTATCCTAGGATGGTTCAAGTTGATGATGGAAAAGAGTTTAAAGGATCTGTAAACCAGCTTTTTTTTAAAACATTATGTTACAATTAAGAGAGGGATCCCAGGCAACCATAGATCACAAGCCTTAGTAGAAAACTTTAATAAGAATCTAGCTGAACGCCTGTTTACCTATCAATATCACAGAGAAATTATGGACACTACGAAGTACAGAACGCGTAACACAGAATGGGTTAGGAGATTGCCAGCAGTCTTACGCGCCATGAACAACAAAGAATTTAAAGCAACAGGCCTTAAACCAGTAAACGCAATCAAATTAAAAAAAATTAGCATTACTGAAGATGTGCAGGGGACTCAAAAACTCTTGCCGTTTGGACTAAAAGTAAGATACTTGTATGCTCCTGGAGAGGCAGAAGGCGATGTTAGAATTAGAGCCACAGATCCTATATGGAGCGTAGATGTATATGAAGTTGAAAGAATCATGAAAACAACCCCTCCCGTTTATTATTTAAGAGAAACTCTCTCTTCTAGCGGTGCTACTACGTCTAAAAAGCCTGCCCCTAAAAGATCCTTTGTTCGTGAAGAGTTGCAAGTTGTCCCGCCAAACACAGTGAGTTAAAAAAAAGTAGTGTTTATTTTTTGCTAAACTTATTTTTTTGGCTTATTTTGGGTTTTAAGCGATTGTGTGTTTGTTTTTCAGTTTTGTTTAATTGCATCAGTGTCTACCTGTCGTGAAGTAAACGTCTTTCTCCACTCTTTTGGAAGTTCAATTTTTTGTCGTCTGTAATCCTCACCATCGGCCATAAGCTTTTGAAATTCTTCGTCTGTAATGTTTTCATCCTTTTAATGATTTGCTTATTCTTAATCTTAATGAACAAAGTTTTGCTGATGCTAGGGCAACAATGGCAGTGTGCTTTTGTAATTTAGGAGTTATTTTTTTTAAAACAGCACTTACAATCATAGAAATGGCGCCTAAACCTAACCCGAGACTCCCTAATGCTAAAGAGACTGGCGCCCCAACCCCAGTAGCTAAAACAGCAACGCCAGACCCAGCACTTACGCTAGCTACAGCTGAGGAGCCAGTAATTACATAAGAAAGAGTATTTAAAGCTTAGCATATTTTTTTCTAGTAACTCTATACTAATCCAAGTCACTTTCTATTTCCTTTTGAAGTTCAGTTATTTGCTTTAACCTAAACTGTTGAACCTCCGTTTTTAAATAAGATTATTTTTTTAATTAATCTTAAAACATATCTTCTTATTAATCCTTCTGGCAGCACTTCATCAACAGGGGTAAAACGCAATAAAATCAACATACTTAATGAAAATAAAGTCGAGTACTGTTAGTTTGTCTTTGTCAACCATTATAGTAACTTTGTCAGATGATGAAAAAGTGTTTATTTCATCCCCGTTTTTAGTAATAACAATAACAAACTTAAGAGGAGCATTCAAGTTTTCAGCCTTTATTTGTATGCCTCTAATAAACGCAGTTCTGGCAAACTAGGATCTCCCTCCCTCTGAGTAATAAATAAGCGAAAAATCATCGTCATTTGCCTAGGTAGCGATTCTCGCGTTGGAGTAAATTCTAAGCCGACGGTGTCACCCCCCACTTCAGCTAAGGACTTCTTTCTCTGTAGCACATATTCAGAACCTCGCTTAGTTATTTCAATCTGCTTTTTCTGTTGTGTTCCTGGAACTAGGCTAACAAGAATGGGACCTTCATTTAAAGCCTTTCTAAAATTGTTGTTCTTATCATAGTATACATTGGGCTTCGCAGTTCAAACTTTAAATTCCAGTCAATTTCAGGAAGCAACGCCCAAGCATTCTCTCTTTTATGAAGTTTGTATTCACGTTTGCCAAAATCGTTTGCTCTTAAATTTCTTATCTCTTCTAGGGTAGGATACTGCTGTCGTTTTTTGTCTTCAATTTCTGTTCGTTTGTAAACCCATCATCTGTGTATTCAAATCCATAAACATTTCCTGGCACTCCTATTAGATCAAACTCAGTTGTGTCTGCTAGGTCTTTTAGCTCTACTGCAGTGCATTTAGGAGCTAGCTGCGCTTTTGATTCTGGCCCTCGAGACATTCTTTTTTAATATTAAAATTATAATAAACAAATTGTTATAAGCAATCAATAATAAACAATCTACAATAAACAAACGTATTGAACTGGGGGGTCAGTCCGTAAGCATAGCTTAGCGTGCTTAGATTTTTCTAACTGCTCTTTTATTTTTTTTAGCTCATCTTTGTCCCTTATTATATAGTTTTCACTTAAACATTCTTCAAAACTATCTTTGTCCTTAGTGTAAAATAATACAACCGATTTTAACTGCGATCGAAAGTCTTTTAAGACAGCATTATATTTTGAGTTAAGAGCCATACAGAAACTAAGGCGTGACGGCCGCTAAAGGCTAGCTTTGACAGAGCTTTTCTTTTTTTAACAATGTCTCGTTCAGCTGAACAGTCATCAATAATAAACAGTGTTTCAGTTCCCTCAAATAGCCTATAGTAATGTTCTAAACAGTCCTCAGTTTGTCGCTAGGATCAACTAGAAATATATTATCGTCTGTCCAAATAAACTTCCTTTCTTTGTAAGACTTGTTGTGCTTAATGGTTGTGCAAAATATAACAATGTGCTCGTAATGAAACCTGTATATTGTTTGTAACAAATCAAGTACGAAGACAGTTTTCCCACACCCAGTAATCCCGCAGACAAGAGAACAGTGCGGATCTTTAGGAAGAAACTTCAAGCCATCCATCTGTTTTATTAGACTATTTCTTATGCATTTTAATAAGCCGCGTCTTTTAGCCTGTTTTCTTCAATGTTTAACTGAGCATCACAAACCATAAAAACATGCATTTTTATTGGGCCGTTTCCATCTGCTTTCTTGTAAATATTTATTTTTATACCATCTTGCCCTATCCTTTCTCCACTTCCAAACAATCTGTTGTCAAATGTGGATCTAAAATCCAGCCACAGCCCATATTTGGTTGTTAAGTAGTCTTCAAGTCTTACATCATAAAGGCGAAGTTTTTTTTACATACGCGATCAACTGCAGGATCTCTTTGCCTACCTCCAGCGAACAACTTTCTTATGTCATCAAAGTGTTGGTGAGGTAAAAGTCCGCGACCCGAATACAACTGATCAGACTTGCCATTATTGCACAGTCAACCTTCTAAATTTTTGGATTATAAAACGCTTCTGATTCTCTATGAAAAGGAGTTGTTCCTTCAGTAAACAAGAACAAAATTCCTTTTAAAGACTTCAGAGACTGATTTAGATGAATGTTCCAGAGAGTGTCTCGCTTGTTTCTATTTTCTGTAGTGGAGTGTATAACCCTTTCATAATAAATAACTGTTTTATTTTTATACTGGGTTAAGATTGTTTTTGGCCAGTTCGGGGTTAGTAACAACATCAAACTCAAGAGAAATGTCGCTGACTGCGTATTTAGCTAAAGGGTCTTCAGACAGAACAACAGAACCGCTAGGATTAAATGTCAGTTCATAAGTAAGTTTTTCTTTTAGTGCGCCTTGGTAATATGGCATATGCGTCTTTAACAACTCAAAATCTAGAGGGATGCAGAATCTGTTGCCAAATGCTTCTGCTACTGCCTCATCTTTAACATCATCCTTTGCATCCTCCGCTTTAAGCCTGTGCTTGAGGCCGTTTGGGTTTTGTATTCCCTGATAAACTTTCTCTTTTCTTTCTTTTTTAGGCAGCCATAGGTCAGAATAGAGGGCAAAAATGTCTGCCTCGCTTAGTACAAAGACTTCTCTGCCCTCCAGTTTAATTGCCATATGGTTAACGATAGCTCTGCCCAAATTAGCAACAACAGTAGCATTAGGATCTGTCGATTTAATATCTATTTTGAATGATAGTTTAGCAGTGCCTGGCATTATAACATCGCCAGCGCCAAGATCAGGGAACATTACTATTAAAGTTTGTCCAGGCTGAACTGTTGATGGAGTATTTACACTAATTACAGTCTGCCTTATACATTTTACACCAGGGGTTCCTTCTCTTTTCTGTATGGATCGAGGTCACAACCGTATGAGTTCATTTTTTATAAAACAAAAAAGAATATAAATAAAAAATATGGATGAAGATTTTGACGCGCCTGATCCTTCTGAAGAAGAAAGAGATCTGCCAGCCCTTCATTTGAAGAAGATGAAACAGAATTAGGTCCTTCATTGCGCGAAGAACTTGAAAGAGCAGCAAAAGGTTCTTCAATCCCTTCATTAGAAGAAGTAGAAACGCCCCCTTCAGTTAGCGCATCTCGTGCAGAACTAAATTAACAAATAGAATTAACTCATTCTACATAAGCTTAGGACTAGAGCCGCCAGAAGGTCATAGTCCTTTTGATTTTAAGATTGATAAAAGCAACCATCTGTATATAAGAACTGGCAGAGGAAATTTTGCAAGAGTTACTACAAAGCCAGACCCAACTAAGTTTTTAAAACTAAACACAATTAGACAGAGGATCCCTGTTGCTGACCAAAGGCGATTAAACATTTTAAATTTAAGGCCTAGGCTGTTAGTCTTTTACAGAACATGGGGCAAGAGTTGCCACACGATCTGAAATAGAAATGACCTCTTTTCAAGATTTAGGACCAAGAATAAATGATGCAGCAACAGAAATTGAGACAAGTTTTAATGAGGAAACAGTCAGAAAAACATTAGAAACAATTAACGATTCTCCATTGCCTATGCGTGAAATCCGGGGACTTAATCCTGGAGTTACATTTGACTGTGATCTTAGCTTTGACCCTCACATACAGAAAGCTATTAGTAAAGCTAACCAAATGATTGGGTTGATAAGACGATCTTTCTCGTTCATTGATAAAGATATGTTTATAAAGCTATACAAATCACTCATCCGACCACATGTGGAATACGTAATGTCATCTGGTACCCTTTACTTAAAAGACAATCCTCATCAATAGAAAAGGTTCAAAGAAGAGCGACCAAAATACTGCCAGAATGCAAAAATATGCCTTATGGTGAAAGACTTAGATATTTAGGATTAACATTCTGAAGGCCAGGAGGGTAAGGGTGACCTGATTCAAACTTACAAGATATTCCACCATGTTGATGACATTGATTTCAACTCACTATTCCAGTTAAGCAAATCTAACATCACAAGAGGCAATACTGGCAAATTATTTGTTCAATATTCTTGCACTAACCTGAGGAGAAATTCATTTGCTAATAGAGTAGTTGCAGGTGGAATTCTCTTCCGAGTTACATCAAACTAACTAACAATATCAACAGTTTTAAGACCCCTCCTTGATGTAGATGCAAATTTTAAAGATATAGTATATGATATTGATGACTGAAATTGTTCTCATCCCAATTTATATAAAATTATATGCAACTGTAATCACGCTGCGCTAAACACCGGAAAAGTACTGTAAATTCAATTGATGGAGCACATGAAAGCCGCGAGGCTATAATAGCTCCTACCTACCTACCTACCTTAATGATCGCCTAAAGTCAATAAGGGGCGAACTAGAAAAAAATTTTGGCAAAACTTAGTGAGTTGGATAGAGAGATAGAAGAAGAAAAAAAATAAACTGGCTGATGCAGATGATAACAATTTAGGGCGAGAAGAAAAGGCTATAATACAGCAGAAAATACAGGATTTAAGGCTACAAAGGGCGGCCAGGTTAGAAGTGCTGTCTACTAACAGAGCGCAGCTAGCATCACAAACAAGCAGAATAAGAGAAACTATAAACAAAATACTTTATGAAAACACTACGCTAGCAGAAAGAATAAGGACTCTGTTCAGGGAACAGGGGATTACAATAGTTTAGCATATTAACAGCCGTTGGTTTGCTATCTCTACACTCGTTTATGCTTTAACCGGCAACGCGCCAACAGGCCAGCAGCTCCTCCAACACCTCAGCCTGGTAAAAGTTGGATTAGAAAACAATTACATCATCTAGCAAACCAAATTAAAGAAGTTAGCAGCCAAAGCCTTGATGCTGTGCCTGGCATAATAGGTAGTGTTGTTAGTTGGGTTTTGTCTACTATAGGCAAGGTAGCCGGTTATATGGCTGACCATCTGTGGACGTTAGGAGTGCTAGCTGCTGGATTAATTTTTAGTGAAATAAAGAAATGGCTAATCCAGTAAAAGTTAAAAATACAATGAGGGCTGTTTTTTTTCGCTAGTGTGACTGTCGAGGTGAGGTACATTAACAGGCGGTGTGCTTTCGGGACTGCTTTCTGGCTGGGGGGGGCTTTCTGGCTGTGGGCTGCTTCTGGGTTTTTTATAACTGGATCGCTTTCTTCAGGGCTAGGTACTTTTTTTAAAATTGATGGAGCAGGCCTTGTGTTTAAGCATTTATTGTGCCCTAAGTTTTGGTCGTCTCCAGCTATGAGGATTCATTGTTATAATTCTGTATCATGCCAATCTGTAGTCTAAGGTCAGAGGGTAGCATGTATAATCCATAACCTACAACAAAGTCAACCTTTGACCTAGCATGTAAAGAACGTCTTGATACCTTTGTATGCTGGCAGGCAAATCAACAGCAGAGTTAATAGCATCTTCTAAATTAGCTAGAAATTGTTTTCTAGCATCAAACCCTGTAGATTGATCCACTATGCTAGACTTGGTCTGTGCTTGCGCTCCTAATACACACCAAACGTATGTCCTTATGGAGTCATTGAGTCTTTGCACGCCTGGCATTGTTAGGCCTATACTTTTATCTAAGATAAATGTTGTCCAGGCATTAGGGTGTTTTTGTTCTATGGATCCCAATTGAACTTGTTTGTCTGGTTGAAAAGAGGTGTGGCCAGGCCAGTAGTCATAAAATATATTCTCTATGTTCACCCCACAAATACAATGTGCCTAACCCATGATTGCGGTCTAACTTTTGTCTAAAATCAGTTGAAGGATCAATGTTAAATTCGTTGCAGATTCTTTCATATGCATTTTTTGTCCCCTTGGGCTTTTAAATGGATTAAACGCGTTGTCGTTAGGGAGGGGCACTTGTAGTTCAGTTAGTATTCGCCTGTACTGGTAATAAACATGAAAGTTATATACTGACCTTACTAAAAGATTGGGATGGTTTAAATGTTGAATATGAAACACCACAGCCAGTAGTTGCGCAGTAAATGGCAAAATTTAACTGATTCTGGAAAAAAAAACCATAGGGTGGGATGACCATGCTGATGGCACTCTGTCACTTTTATTGGTGGATTTAAATATCTAGTTAGTGGGTTTAAAAGTCTGACTTGGAAGCCATATGATTCGTCTACTGCAATGGTTAGTAAACTGAAGTCTAAAGATTTGGGGTTATAAAACGCTCCTACATTGTAAGTAGCATGTTCAATATATTTAAATGCTACCATTTTTTAAATTAGTTTTTTTTAAATAGTTATAAAAAAGATGCACATCTATATAACCAAGCAAAACGAGCGTGTGTTCTTAACGTATCCAATTGTCAATTGGGGCGGGAGTTGTAGGATTGCCCTTAAAGAAATTCGTTTTTAAAGTTATGTGGGTTAACATATCTGAAGGAGCTCAGAATAACTGG
This sequence comes from Conus ventricosus, assembly GCA_018398815.1. Taxonomy (NCBI): domain Eukaryota; kingdom Metazoa; phylum Mollusca; class Gastropoda; order Neogastropoda; family Conidae; genus Conus; species Conus ventricosus. The sequence continues at coordinate 100,550,030 of CM031605.1, forward strand.
ATCAATATTAGTAACGAGGTGGGTAATCAAATAACTCATGTGCAAATACCCGATGGTTACTACAACTTTTGCTTTTTAAAAAAAGTACTTAGCGAATTTGGAATATTGTTAAAAATTAACGAAGCAAACCTCAGAATTACTATACATTTCCCACTAGGAGAAAGAAGAGAATACACTTTCCCTAAAGGTCTGGCTAAAATCTTAGGCTTTCACAGTAGTAATAGAGCTTATAGATTTAGTACAAGAGAAGATGTTTATCAATTTGAAGGTAATAAACCTTCTGATTTTCTTGTGAACCCAATGTTGTATGTCCATTTACAACAGTTAAAAACAGATGCTAATTTGTTTGATGGCTATCCGTCTACAGTTCTAAAGGTTTTGCCATCAACTAGGGCGGGTTTTGCGATTATCGATTAATCTCAGTTGGAAAAAACAGTGAATTTAAAGAATTAATTAATGGCCTATAAATTCATTGGATGTAAAAATAACTAACCAAATGGAGAGCCGCTTGTTTGTTCTGATTTATTAATGGTGCTAGAAGTAGAAAGGCAGACTTTTGCCATTAGATTTTTTATGTCATAGGGCCTCAAGTTAGACCCAGATGCAATCAGTAATGCGACCAGATGCAAAGAGTTTTGCACTTTTTATAATGATTTTTATGTCCCTGGAGAGAATGTAAATATGTTTGTTCACGATCACCAAATCTTATCTAGCACGTAAGCCCCCATTTTAATGTACTGATTATGTCGATTTTTAGAGGTTTTTGCGTGTAATTTTAGTTGTAAAACAGGTGTTAATTTTGGTCAAACTGACATGAGATGGACGTGATTTGGATGTGAAAAGGGGGGGTTTTCGTGCAAAATAAGATGGGTGGTCTTGAACAAACATATTTACATTCTCTATAGGTGTTGCTAAATGATATTAACTCTAACGATTTAAATGATCATGACATAAACTTTGTCAGCCAAGAAAAAAGTTTACACCTAGATGAGCTTAACTGCGATATCAGCGAAACAGAAATCAGAGAAGCTATTAAACAGGATAGGCCCCGGGCCCAGAACAAGTTTTAAATTATTTCCTTG
>CM031605.1:100551441-100583704 GCA_018398815.1 Conus ventricosus
CCAGGGAACTATCGTCGAATAACTCTGTTAAGTTGCATCAGTAAGTTGTATACGCATATTCTAAACTCGCGTTTAAGTAACTGGGCTGAAAACAATCATGTAATACTTGAGTGTCAAGCAGGTTTCCGTAAAGACTTTAGGACTACTGATCACATATTTACATTGTTTGCTATTGTCCACCGATATCTTGTATTTAAAAAAAAAACAACACCTGTACGTATCCTTTGTTGATTTTCAAAAGGCCTTTGACACGGTCGAAAGAGGTGTGTTATGAAATGCTTTGGTAAAGATAGGCGTCAAAGGAAAAAATGTTACAGGCCTTACAAGCAATGTATCAATCTGTACAGTGTTGTATACGCTCCTCAGCAGGTTTTACTGAGTATTTTGAGTGTTTTCAAGGATTGAAGCAAGGTTGCTTAGCTTCACCTACATTATTTTCCTTCCTAATAAACGAGTTAGCGGTGTATGTCATTGACAAAGGTACTCATGGAATTCAGTTTAATCCTGGCGCTATTGATTTATTTCTGTTAATGTTTGCAGATGATATCGCTCTTCTATCATTTTCGCCTTTAGGTTTTCAGCACCAACTTCACAATCTGCATCACATTGCCGGGAGGTTTGGTTTGACAGTAAACTTAGATAAGTCAAAAATCTTAGTTTTCCGAAACGGTGGCCACCTTTAAAAGAAAAAAGAGCAGTGGTATTATGGTGATGAAAAAAAGGAAGTTGTTAACTCCAACAAATATCTAGGTCTGGAATTTACTACTCACTTGAGTTTAAGTATTGCCACTGAAAACTTAATTACAAAAGCTAAAAGGTGTGTTGTTAAAATATCTAGAACAATGTGGAGACTTGGGTGTTCATCTCCAAAGGTGTTTTTTCAAATTATTCGATATTAGAGTCGTTTCCTATGTTGTTAACGCCGCTGAGATTTGGGGTATTCTTGAATTCAATCAAATCGAAAAGGTCCACCTTTTTGCATGTAAGCGTTTTTTTTAAATGTAAGTCTACAAACACCAAATTTCTGTTTCTATGGAGAATTGAACCGCTATCCCTTACTTGTCCTAGCTAAAGTGAGATGCATAGCCTTCTGGTTAAGGTTATGCAATCATATGTTGAGATCACTCAATGAAAGAGGGAAAACCACATGGGTTACCCATGTAAAAAACATCCTTTGTACATCTGGTTTTGCCTATGTATGGTTTCTCTCAAGGAGTAGGTAATCCTAAAGCTCTCCTAAGTGAATTCAAACAAAGACAAATCGATTTCTTTTTGCAACAATGGTCAGAAAAAATGGAAACAAGACCACGTTACAATCTGTACAGCTCTTTCAAAAGTGCTCTAGAACCAGGAAAGTATTTTGATCTAATAATTTCAAGATATATATATATATATATATATGTTATATATATATATTTTTCACACGTAAAATTGTGCCTCCTATTCAACATACTGATTGTGCTACATACTTCCTCTTTGTTTCTTCTTTCTATCGAAGACTCCTCCTAACTTCTTCCTTTCTATCTATTCCACCTCTTTTTCTATCTTACACTCTCTCTCCCTCCGCCCCCTCTCTCCTCTCTCCCCTTCCCCCCCCCCCCCCCCCCCCCTCCATTCCCACATCTCCGCCACGTTTGAGCCTGTGTGGTATTTGTGTGTGCAGTGCGTGTTTGTTGTGAGTTCTTGGTGAGGGTGTGAGTGTGGATGAGTGAGTGTGTGTGTGTGTGTGTGTGTGTGTGTGTGTGTGTGTGTGAGTGTGTGTGTGTGTGTGTGTGTGTGAGTGTGTGTGTGTTGTGTGTGTGTGTGTGTGTGTGTGTGTGTGTGTGTGTGTGTGTGTGTGTGTGTGTGAGTGTTTGTTGCTAAAATAGATTGTTGTGTCTGCTGATGAGTATTCACATCCTATGAATTGAACCTTTTATGAAGTGTTTTATTCCTGAAGAAGCCTTCGTGGCGAAAGCTAGAAAAATTAAAGTTCCCTGTGGGAAAAGACGTTCAACTTGTTTTAGTATTCATTTTATATATATATATATATATATATATATATATATATATATATATATATATATATAATATATTATATATATATATATAATATATATATATATATATATATATATTTTTATATATACAAACACACACACACACACACACGCACACACACACACACGCACATTCACACTCTCTCATGCACACACACCACACACAAACGCATGTGCGTGCGCACGCACCCCCCACACACACACACACCACACATACACACACAGAGGCAATGCACGTGTACATTCAAACGCGCACGCACGCGCACGCGTGCGCGCGCACACACACACACACACACACACACACACACACACACACACACACACACACACACACACACACACACGCACACGCAACACATACAAACACTTTTTTTTTCAGAAGAAGGGATCATATCATTTTAAGTGAAAAAACAACACTCGAAGGAAAACATGCGCGCGCGCCCCACACACACACACACACACACACACACACACACACACACACACACACACACACACACACACACACACAGGTGGGACCGGTGTGGGGGAGGGGGGATCAAATGGAAGGGAATATCCAGCCAGCGGTCATTTGTGACGGGCAAGATAATAAGATCGTAAAGGGATGGGGGGGTGGGGGGGGGGGGGGGGGAGGGCGAAGAGAGAGAGATTCGGATTCGGATGTTTTATTCATATAGGCCTTGGCCCGTTATGAAGGGGTGGGTGAACATAATACATCATATGAAACAAATACACATGACTGTAGAACAACTTAAACACAATTAATTTAGAACTTCAAGAGGTAGCTATTTCTCGAAATTTAAATGCCTTGTAGAGAAAAAGGACAACTTTCGAACAACGTCTGTTGAAGCGGTCATTTGTGACGGGCAAGATGATAAGATCGTAAAGGCATGGGGGTGGTGGTGGGGTGGGGGGGGGGGAGGGGGCGAAGAGAGAGAGAGAGAGAGAGAGAGGGGAGAGAGAGAGAGAGAGAGAGAGAGAGGGAGAGGGGGGTGGGGGGGGGGGAGATTAGGAGGACAGAATAGAGCGCATGGGGAGGGAGTAATGTTGAGATGGGAGTATAGATGGTGGGTTCGGGGGGGGGGGGGGGGGGGGGGTTGCAGGGGGGTTTTTAGAGCAGGTGGTGGAATTTGGGGGGTGTAGGGGGAAGACGGTATATATGGAAGGGGGGGGGGGTATTACTTCTTGGTTACCCCTTTATCTTGTTCTTCTTCCTATTATTATTATCATGATAAATAATTACTCATTTGCTTGCATTGATGTCTATTTCTACTGATGCATGGGTAAACCATTGACTTCCGGGAATAGGCCGGAGGACGTCCGGGAAAGACCGGAGGACACTGTGAAAGACCAGAACCAAGGGCTCTGTGGGCTGGCTCCCCACTTTGCCTTAAACATGTGGCTACTAAAAATAAAAGGAAAAGATGCTCCCAGGATTCACTGAAAGGGGGAGAGAATGATGAATCCATCGGTGCTCAACCAATCACGACTGCAAATCCCAAACGGACTATGAACATGGACCAAATGGAATATCCATGTGTCTGTGGAAAGCGTTTCGCTACCACCCGTGGCATGAAGATCCACAGAACAAAGATGGGATGTGTGAAGACTCATCTGAATGAGCAGCAGCGCACTGCATCAGCAGATAAGACGTCGGAAGACCAAGGCCAGGATTTAAACCACAGTGCCAAGGACATCCACGCTGTTGGTTCGGATGAGGAATTTGCACAGGCCCTCGATGCCAGGCGCCTGAAACTCAACCTGCCACGAGCAAACGAAACCGAAGATTGGGAGAAACTGGATGCAAAAATCGTCCAAAGACTCGATGCACTGATAGGGAAAAGCACCCTGGAACACAAACTAGCCACATATGGGGACATTGTGTATGCCACATGTAGAGACGCTATGGAGTAAAACTACCCAAAGAGAAAACACCTCCAAAGAAATCCAGACGCCAAGAAAAGATGGACAAGATCAGAGTCCAAAAGAACAACCTCAAGAAGCAAATGAAGACCGCACTGCCAGCTGAAAAACAAGGCTTGGAAAAACTGTGGGAAGACCTAAAAGAAAAACACAGCGCCCTCAGCAAAGCGGAATCTGCGAGGAAGAGGAAGAGCAAAAAGAAGAAGACACAAGAGCGCTTCTTCAGAGACCCCTTCCAGTTTGCCAGAACACTGTTTGAGCAGCCAAAATCTGGGACCCTAAGTGTGGACAAAGGAGTTCTTGAGCAGCATCTGAGGAAAACATACTCTGACTCACAGAGCAAAGCACCACTCGACATTCAAGATCTGGTGTGGCCAACCAACCCTGAGGAACAGTTCAATGGCAAGCCTCCAACGTTGGCGGAAATCAAGAAGGTGGTCGACAAAGCCAGAGCCAAATCATCACCAGGGCCAAACGGAATACCTTACCAGCTTTACAAGAAATGTCCCAAGGTGCTGGAGTGGCTCCACAGGCTGCTGCGATCGGCTTGGAGAAACCAGATCAGCGGCCAGTGGATGACGGCAGATGGTGTGTACATCCCCAAAGAGCAAAACTCAAGTGACATCAGCAGTTCAGGCCAATATCACTACTGAACGTCGAAGGGAAAATCTTCTTCTCTGTCATGGCAGCAAGGCTGACCAAGTACCTGATGGAAAACAAGTACTTGGATGTGTCAGTCCAGAAAGGTGGCATCCCAGGCGTGGCTGGCTGTGTAGAACACGCCACAATGATCTGGGACGCAATCCAAAAAGCAAAAACAGAAAAGAGAGACCTGGACGTAGTGTGGCTTGATCTGGCAAACGCATATGGATCTGTGCCCCATGAGATGATACAGTTGGCCTTGAGATGTACCATGTGCCAAAGAACATCCGCGACATGCTCAAGAAGTACTTCAATGGCTTCTCAATGCGGTTCTCTACCAAGGAGTACACAAACTGATTGGATCAACTTGGAAGTGGGCATTGCAATGGGCTGTGCAATTTCCCCGATACTGTTCGTGCTGGCAATGGAACTCATCTTGAAAGCAGCAACAAACAACGCGAGACAAACAGACCTTTGGGGATGGATACAAGATGCCTCCTCTCAAGGCCTTCATGGATGACACTACAGTGATTTCATCCAGAGAAGACGAGACACGTCATGTGCTGGAGAGGCTGGACGACATAGTTGCCTCATCCAGAATGAAGTTCAAGCCAAAGAAATCACGGAGTCTCTCACTGAGGAAAGGAAAGTGGCCGAATCTGTGGTCTTCAGTGTTGTCAACCAGGCCATTCCAACAGTCACAGAAGAACCAGTCAAGAGCCTTGGAAGATGGTATGATGATACGCTGAAAGACACACAAAGAGCAAAAAACCAAGCAGATGGCGGAAGAAGGCTTGAAGACCATTGACCAGTGTGGGCTCCCTGGCAAATACAAGGTCTGGTGTCTGCAGTTCATGCTGATACCAAAGCTCCTATGGCCTCTGATGATATACGACATCTGCACCAGCACAGTGGAGGCAATGGAAGCCAAAATCAACAAGTTCACAAGGAAATGGCTTGGTGTCCCACCCTGTCTGACTGACATCGCGCTGTACTGTCGCCAAGCAAAGCTCAAACTACCATTGAAATCCATCCTGGAGGAATACAAAGCAGGGAAGATCAGACTTCAAAGCATGCTGGAGGACTCAGGTGACAAGGTGGTAGAAGCAATCAACCCCAGTGAAGACAGGCAGAAAATGGAAAGTTCAAGAGGCGATGGATTCTGCAAAAGAAAGTCTCAAGATCAGAGAAATAACAGGACACACACAGACCAACAGACAAGGACTGGGGGTGACCAAAACTGAATGGTGGTCAAAGGCCAAAGGAAAAGCCAAAAGAGACATGATGATTCAGGAGATGAGAAAAGAAGAAGACCAAAAAAGACTCCAAAAAGCAGTCCAGCAGAGCCAGCAAGGGCAATGGACAACGTGGGAGAATGCACTCCAAAAAGTCTAACTTGGAATGACATTTGGCACATGGCCCCTCTCAGGATCAGCTTCATTCTCAGATCTGCATATGACCTTCTGCCCTCAAATGCAAACCTGGTGAAGTGGGGGAAACAGACGATCCTGCATGCCCCCTCTGCCATGAAAAACAAACAGTGGAGCATGTTCTAAGCTCATGCAAAGTAGCCCTGGCTCAAGGAAGGTACACATGGAGGCACAACCAAGTGCTCAAAGAAATTGTACAAGTAGTCTGGGCTAGTACCAACACCACAAAAGGGAGAATCAGGACTCCAAAAGCACCCGCAACATTCTTCACGGCAGGAGGCAGCAAATCATGGCCAAGAACAACAGTGCCACTCGAAACATGCAGGCAGAGTCTGCTGGATGGGGCAGATGACTGGGAGTGCACTGCAGACCTCCCAGAATGGAAGAGTCACCCAGAGATCATCAGCAAGAGTGGCATGAGACCAGACATAGTAGTCCACTCTAAGTCAACCAAGCAGCTGATCATGATCGAGCTCACGGTGCCATATGAGAACAGAATGGAGGCAGCTCAAATCTACAAGACTGAAAAGTATGCTGATCTGGCAAACAGCCTGAGGAGAGAAGGCTATCAGGTCAAAGTCCTCACTGCAGAAATTGGAGCTAGGGGATTTGTAGGAACGTCTGCATACAGCCCCATGAAACAGCTCTCAGTTGCAGGGAAGGAAAAAACCAGAGCCCTGAAAGCAATGGCAGAAGCGGCAGAGAGGTGTTCAAGCTGGATCTGGTCAAGGAGGAACAAAAGTGAACTTCATAAGGCTTAATTACCCCACAAATATCAGGTGTCCTGTGGCTCAGTGGTTAAAGCGCGAGTCATTAAGTAGAAAATGAGCATGTCCAGAGGGTCATGGGTTCGAATCCCAGCCATGGCTCGTCCCAAGATGGGGGGAAAAAAAAGGGGCAGCAGAGGGACATCCGGAGTCATGAACCGGGTGTGGCCCAACCCCCCTAGAGTGTCAGGAGATAAGGGCCGAAACACTTGCTTAAAGGGGGCTTCTCTTCTGAGGACTCTCTGCTGCCACGCTCTCCACGAGTTTCTTTCTACGCATTACAATATGATGTAATGGAATGGGTTGTAGTGTAAGGCATATGCATTTTCATGCATATGTGTAATGATTATAAGATTGTTTTGATACCTTATTCTGCTGGAATATTCGGCATCCGTCTGGGACCCCTATGAGAAACAGCACAAGGTGAAATTAGAAAAAATTCAGAGTAGGGCAGCCCGCATTGTGCTTAACCGCTACCAACGTACTGCCAGCGTTACCAACATGCTGCAGATTTTGGTTGGACGTCCCTTGAGGACAAAGGGAAGAAAGCGGGCTTCCATGTTGTTAAATCAAGAAAAACCTAGTCGCTCCCCGGGGTTTTAAAACACAATCACCCCCCAAAGAAGGAGAGCGACGAGGTCACGACCAGAGTTCACCCAATAGCTGCAGCCCCCGACTACCGGCAAAGTTTTTTTCCCAAAACAATTGTGGACTGGAACTCCTCCCCCAGAAACGTTTTGATGCAAAACCACGACACTTTTGTGTCACTGGTAATGGGCCCTTCAGTAGTTTCTAATAAACCCGTTTTGTTTGGTGCAGGGATGAGTGGAAAAAGTTGCGGGTGAGCTGCCTATGCACCCGGGGGGCCAGTAGCCCATGTAATGGATAAAAAGCGACCGTGGTACCCGGTGGCAGCTCCGCATTTATATTTTCCCCTTTTTTGGGGGGGTTTGTTTTTTTTTGTGTAGGTAGTGGTGGGTAAGTTAGGGGGGGGGGTTTTTCACTTGGGGTATGAATGTGTGTAATTAGTTTATAAAAAAGGGAAATCAGAATAGGGAGTGTACTATATTTTTGATAAAGGGAAGAAGAAAAAGAAGTTACCCAACACAAGCAAGATAGAATGAAAAGGCAATTTCAATAAAATCTTTTGAATTTAGTGGTTATTTTTTTTTTGTATTAATTGTCTAATACAGGTAATCGTTATTTTATTTTTAGTATCGAAATGCAAGGTCTTTTTAGGTATTCATGAACGACAAAATGAAAGGATTCCCCCAATATCCTACAATCTCCCCTTTCCCCCTTTTTCCCCCTCCCTTCCCCCTCTCCCCCCCTTTTCCCCTTCTCTCTCTTTTCCCCCCAACCCCTTTTTTCCCTTCCCCACCCGTTCCGCTATTTTCCTTAACCCCCCCTTCCCCTTTTCCCCCCCTTTTTTTTCCCCCCAACCCCCCTTTCCTCACCCCTTCCCCAACCCCCACTTCCCTTTGCTGTCCCTAACACCTCTTTTTCCCCATTTTCTTTAGCAATCCCTTTTCCCCCTTCCCCCTCTTCCCCCCCCCCCCCTTAGGCTCTTTAAATGATCACTTTTTTTTTTTCTTTTTTTTCTTTAGTTAACCTTTTCCACGTCTATACATTTTACACTAGAAACTATTCTTTACCCCCCCCCCCCCCCCCCCCCCCCCCCCCCCCCCCCCAAATTTTTTATCCTTACGTTATAAAATTTGAATTTAAAGGTCTTATCTAGCTAAATTCATACGAACACGAATGGGTGCCCTTTGTAGTGAAAGAAAATCGTGGAGAGCTGGCAGCAGAGGTCCCCAGAAGAGAAGCCCCTTTAAGCAAGTGTTTCGGCCCCTTTTCTCCTGCCTTAGGGGGGTTGGGCCACCCCGATTCATGATCCGGAGTCCCCGTCCCCCCTTTTTTTTTCCCATCTTGGGACGAGATGGTGGGATTCGAACCCCCTTGGGTGCTATTTTTACTTAGACTCGGCTTTTTAACCCCGGCCACGGGACACCCGTATTTGTGGGTAATTAAGCCTTATGAAGTTCACTTTTGTTCCTCCTTGACCAGGGTCCGTTGAACCCTCTCTGCCGCTTTGCCATTGCTTTCGGGCTCGGGTTTTTTTCCCTTCCCTGAATGGAGTGTTTCATGGGGGATGCAGACGTTCCTAAAAATCCCCCACCATTTCTGCAGTGAGGCTTTGCCCTGATAGCCTTCTCCCCTCAGGCTGTTTGCCAGTCAGCATATTTTCAGTCTTTTTTTGATTTGAGCTGCCCCTTTGTTTTATAGGGCCCGTGAGCTCGATCTGATCAGCTGTTTGGTTTGATGGGTGGACTACTTGCTGGTCTCATGCCACCTTTGTGATCTCTGGGTGACTCTTCCATTTGGGGGGTCTGCGTGCACTCCCAGTCATCTGCCCACCCAGCAGACTCTGCTGCATTTTTCGGTGGACTGTTTTTCTTGGCCTGATTTGCTGCCCCTGCCGTGAAGATGTTGCGGGTGCTCTTGGAGTCTGTTTCCCTTTTGTGGTGTTGGTCTAGCCCTATTGTAAATCTCTTTGAGCACTTGTTGTGCCTCCATGTGACCCTTGAGCCGGGCTCTTTGCATGAGCTTATGACAGCTCCACTGTTGTTTTCATGCAGGGGCTTGCATGCTCCGTTGTTTTCCCTTCACCAGGTTGCATTTGGGCCCAAAGGTTTGCATTGAAAAGTGATCCTGGGGGCAGTGCCAATGTCTTCCAAGTTAGACTTTTTGAGTGCTTTTCTCGTTGTCCATTGCCCTGTGCATTGCTTTCTTGCTGGAGCTTTTTGGATTTTTTTGGTGTCTTCTTTTCTTTCTCTCCTGAATCTCATGTCTCTTTTGCTTTCCTTTGGCCTTTGACCACATTCAGTTTGGTCACCCCCAGTCCTTGCTGTTGTCTGTGTGTGTCCTGTTATTTCTCTGATCTTGAGACTTTCTTTTGCAGAATCCATCGCCTCTTGAACTTTCCATTTTCTGCCTGTCTTCAGCTGGGGCTTGATTGCTTCTACCACCTTGTCTCCTGAGTCCTCAGCATGCTTTGAAGTCTGATCTTCCCTGCTTTGTATTCCTCCAGGATGGATTTCAGTGGTAGTTTGAGCTTTGCTTGGCGACAGTACAGCGCGATGTCAGTCAGAAGGGTGGGACACCAAGCCATTTCCTTGTGACTTGTTGATTTTGGCTTCCATTGCCTCCACTGTGCTGGTGCAGATGTCGTATATCATCAGAAGCCATAGGAGCTTTGGTATCAGCATGAACTGCAGACACCAGACCTTGTATTTGCCAGGGAGCCCACACTGGTCAATGGTCTCCAAGCCTTCTTCCGCCATCTGCTTGGTTTCTTTTGCTCTTGTGTGTCTTTCAGCGTATCATCATACCATCTTCCAAGGCTCTGACTGGTTCTTCTGTGACTGTTGGAATGGCCTGGTTGGCAACACTGAAGACCACAGATTCGGCCACTTTTCCTTTCCTCAGTGAGAGACTCCGTGATTTCTTTGCTTGAACTTCATTCTGGGATGAGGCAACTATGTCGTCCAGCCTCTCCAGCACATGACGTGTCTCGTCTTCTCTGGATGAAATCACTGTAGTGTCATCCATGAAGGCCTTGAGAGGAGGCATCTTGTATCCATCGCCAAGGTCTGTTTGTCTTGCGTTGTTTGTTGCTGCTTTCAAGATGAGTTCCATTGCCAGCACGAACAGTATCGGGGAAATTGCACAGCCCATTGCAATGCCCACTTCCAAGTTGATCCAATCAGTTGTGTACTCCTTGGTAGAGAACCGCATTGAGAAGCCATTGAAGTACTTCTTGAGCATGTCGCGGATGTTCTTTGGCACATGGTACATCTCAAGAGCCAACTGTATCATCTCATGGGGCACAGATCCATATGCGTTTGCCAGATCAAGCCACACTACGTCCAGGTCTCTCTTTTCTGTTTTTGCTTTTTGGATTGCGTCCCAGATCATTGTGGCGTGTTCTACACAGCCAGCCACGCCTGGGATGCCACCTTTCTGGACTGACACATCCAAGTACTTGTTTTCCATCAGGTACGTGGTCAGCCTTGCTGCATGACAGAGAAGAAGATTTTCCCTTCGACGTTCAGTAGTGATATTGGCCTGAATGGCTGATGTCACTTGAGTTTTGCTCTTTGGGGATGTACACACCATCTGCCGTCATCACTGGCCGCTGATCTTCTGGTTTCTCCAAGCCGATCGCAGCAGCCTGTGGAGCCACTCCAGCACCTTGGGACATTTCTTGTAAAGCTGGTAAGGTATTCCGTTTGGCCCTGGTGATGATTTGGCTCTGGCTTTGTCGACCACCTTCTTGATTTCCGCCAACGTTGGAGGCTTGCCATTGAACTGTTCCTCAGGGTTGGTTGGCCACACCAGACCTTGAATGTCGAGTGGTGCTTTGCTCTGTGAGTCAGAGTATGTTTTCCTCAGATGCTGCTCAAGAACTCCTTTGTCCACACATAGGTCCCAGATTTTGGCTGCTCAAACAGTGTTCTGGCAAACTGGAAGGGGTCTCTGAAGAAGCGCTCTTGTGTCTTCTTCTTTTTGCTCTTCCTCTTCCTCGCAGATTCCGCTTTGCTGAGGGCGCTGTGTTTTTCTTTCAGGTCTTCCCACAGTTTTTCCAAGCCTTGTTTTCAGCTGGCAGTGCGGTCTTCATTTGCTTCTTGAGGTTGTTCTTTTGGACTCTGATCTTGTCCATCTTTTCTTGGCGTCTGGATTTCTTTGGAGGTGTTTTCTCTTTGGGTAGTTTTACTCCATAGTGTATGTGGCATACACAATGTCCCCATATGTGGCTAGTTTGTGTTCCAGGGTGCTTTCCCTATCAGTGCATCGAGTCTTTGGACGATTTTTGCATCCAGTTTCTCCCAATCTTCAGTTTCGTTTGCTCGTGGCAGGTTGAGTTTCAGGCGCCTGGCATCGAGGGCCTGTGCAAATTCCTCATCCGAACCAACAGAGTTCGAGTTGTTTTCGGCCAATGTTACTGACTCCATTACCAGTTCGAATATGTTGTTTTCGTTTATCCAATGATTATCGATTTTTTGGCAAACATGGAACGGCATAAAAGAGGGGGTTTCACAACAGACAGAAATACCGTATATGTTTGTGTTTGCATGCCCACCAAAACAAAGAAACATGCGAAGCAACATTGCAGCAGCCTCAAGATCACGCATGATGTGACACAAGGACAGACTGTGCGACTAATTTGTTTAAACGATTGCTCGTCCCGGATCCGACAACTGCCACATGCATCTTGCATTGTGGAGGGTGAGAGATGAGGAGGGGTGGTGGTCTGTGGGGGCCGAGCGTGATCTCTGCCTCGGAATAAAGGGACAGTATCTTCGCCACTCAAGACCGATAACTTATATTGTTTGGTCGTGCTCACGCTTCACAAGTGTAAAAAAGTGAACCCGAAGACACACATTGTGACGGTTGTTGCGGTTGTTATTCACTGCGCCGGTGAGAGTACAGTACTGATCCTCTCCCGTTGTGTGAGTACTCTTTATCAGTCTGTCAAAATTAATTAAACATAAGAATCACAGAATGTATGGCTATAGGCTAATAGCCTTTTGCCCTCATAATCAGTACCGTTTATATGCTTTTGGATCACTTTCTCGTGAAAGTCCCAATGGCTTAAGTCAGGCATAGTGTATACTACATTTATCATCATCTTAATAACGATCCAACTCGGTGGAAAATACCTGGTCTTTAAACTTTTTGTCAATTTGATTTTTAAATGCGTTTACTGATGGCGCGTTGATAGTGTCATCGGAAAGGTTATTCCACAGATTAATGATACGGTTAGTAAAAAATTTGCGAAACTGGTTAGTTGCAAAATTAGTTTTGGTTATTTTGAAGTTATGTCCTCGAGTCTTTTCATAGTTAGCCATAGTGAACAAGGAAGAGGTGGTGCAAGGATCATAAATATTGTGCATAATTTTGTATACTTCAATGAGATCACCTCTTACTGTCTTGTCTTCTGAATTCTAGGCTAGGCAACCTAAACAGAGTTAGGCGCTCCTCATAACTAAGATCACGAGTACTCGTTCTAGTTATACACTTGGTAAATCTTAGTTGAACACCTTCAATCAATTATATGTTTTTTAAGATAGGGGCACCATACTGAGTTTCCATATTCAATAATTGGTCTAACTAGAGCTTTGCTTGTTAATCCCCAGATAAGTCACTCTCGCATTATTGACAGACCTGTAGGGGAGAGCATAACTGAACTTGACTTAGCTATTGCCCACAAACTCTTCGTAAGTGACATTGTCAACACACGATTCTTAACTTTACTAACAATGATTAGGCCATTTTAATGGTACCAGAGTGAAAACAGTGATTGGTAGACACCACCGTACTGGTGTGTGATTTATACTACAACGTAAGAGCACGTGACTGCCACACTTAAAGGTCTACTTTAGAGGTTTTCGATAATTGGTCAGCTTATGCAGAAATATGAAATGTTTGATAAATTGGTAAAATAAACATCCGATTCGCTCCCGATCACACGAAATCGATCCGCGAAAGTGGCATTTTCACCTGTAATCAAGAAAACGGGAGGTAATCAACTATATCTTGGCATGCTTAACTGCTCTTGGATGTGACGTCACATAATGGACAGCGACGGCGACAGAAAGCGATTCTGATGGTTCTTGCGCATCTCGCTCGGTATTTAATTTATCATGTAAAAGCAGTGACTATGATTGCGACAGCCAATGTGACTCTGGGATGTTTCTGCAAGGCCTGTACCTTATCAGTTTGAACGCTAAGTTCTTTTTACCACTCAGTTCAGTTCCAGCTGGACGCCCGAACACAGCATTCCGAAGGCGTGCGGACTTTACCGAAGTCTCGAAGGAGGCTACCAACTGACTTCTTGATGCGATCACGCGTGGACGGCGAGCGGAGATTCTCCTTCCTCAAGCCTTAACGTGTTCATTCAGTTTAACAAGTGTGATCTGTCCATAGATAAGAACAGAATAAACGTGCGACTATCGTACTTATCTGTACGAGCTTACCACTCCGCCTTCAAAGTATACGCGCACAATGCAGACGAAGTTTTTGATCCACTCGAACGCGCTCGGCAATTGTCGGAATAGCTCGTTTCCGCGGTCCAGCTGGAACTGACATGGTAGAAAGAACTTTAGCTGCCCGGCATGGTTGCACGAACCGAATCCACTTCTTTCGAGAATCTGGATCAGATGGAAATGTGTGCAAAGAATATCCGTCTCCTGCTGAGCGCTGCACTCGCCTACAGCACAATATCTGCCACCCCCTCGTGACTTTTTAGGGTGTAGGGGTTCGCAACTCGTGTTGATTTCACTTGGCTTGGCTTGTTGTGTAGGTCGCGGCTGACGGCCAGTCCATCAAGTGACGTCACGGTTTTCGGTCTACCGCGCGGGTTTGAACAGGTGTGCAAAAGTCGTTTTTTATCTATTAAATTCTTTCGGCGATTTTATTTAAAAAATGAATACCATACCGTAGTTATATGACATGTAGACCTGTTTTTAACAAATTATCAAAAATCTCTAAAGTAGACCTTTAACGAAGAAACTGAAGTAGTAGTAGTAGTAAGGGGACAGGCTGATATACGTAGCCTAGGCCTCGCGGCCTTTCTTGAATCCCCATCCATGTATTGTTTAGTATTCTGAATTGGTTTGTTGCGTATGCACATATTGGTTTATTAATCAAATTCAAATAACACTTTAGTGAATTTATGATCTGCATCAAGGAGATTTTTAAATGAGTTAGTAGATTGTGCAAACTTGATGTTAGTTGGTAGATCATTCCAAAGATGTGTTATTCTTTTTCCAAAAACCATTTTATGTTTATTAGTCTGACAGTGTTCAATGAAGATTTTCCCATCTGTCTTCCTTGTAACACTATCAGTATATAAAATTTTAAAAAATCCTTTATTTGTACATCCACCAAATCATTAAATATTTTGTTAGACTTCGATCAGATCACCGCGGATATGTCTACCTTTTAATGAGTGTAAGTTTTAGTATAATTCTTAGCCGTTGTTCGTAATTCATACTTTTGCATTCCCGTAGTAGCTTTGTAGCCCTTCTTTGTACTTTCTCAACTGCCTTTGACTGCCTTTTGAGTAAGGGATACCATATGATATTTTCATATTCTAAGTGCGGTCGTACCAGACTTTTGTACATTTCAATAATATATCTTTATTCAAGTATGTGAAAGTTCTCTTTATTAGTCCTAATCATTTGGTTTGCTTTATTGATGATTTTATTGATATGTACATCGAAAGAAAGTAGTGGGTCAAAAATAACACCAAGATCTTTTTCTTCCTCACACTCATTTATTTCATTTCTGTCCATTTACCTTCATATAATATTTATGATTTGGGTTTGTTTTACCATAGTGCAAAACACTACATTTGGATACGTTTAAATGTAAGTTCCATTCATTAGACCATTCTTGTAATGAGTATACATCCCTTGTATTTTTTATGATTGGTAAATTTCCATACAGTTTTCGTGTCATCAGCAAAAATCTTACAATGCTTTGGACAGATTCTGGAAGATCGTTTATGAATATAGTGAAAACTATGGGTCCTAGGATACTGCCTTGAGGAATACCACTTAGTACATCTGATCTTTGTGAACTGGCGTCATTTATCCTTACTTTTTGTGTTCGTCCAGACAAAAAAGCCTGGATTCAATTCAGTACATTTCCTGTAATCCCATAGCCTTCAAATTCTCCAGAAGCCTACAATGCGTACAATCGAAATAACTTTTTTTGTGTGCATAAGTCTTATCAGTACATTTCACACAGTGACCACACACAAACACACACTCACACACACACCAGGTTAGGCTAGTTGCCCCCCCCCCCCCCCCCCCCCTTCTTTTTTTCCTGCCGCAACACGCTGCCCCAGAGCTGAACTCAGGGGTATGCGGTTGGGTTGCTGAGGCTATTTTAGATCCTCTACTATCTTTTTGTTGCCCCAAATAGACCTATTTTCCTTTACATCTTACGTCTCTGCGCACACAGGTCAATAATGTCAAAAATGACGGCTGACCTTCCAAACTGAAGATTGAACACACACACACACACACACACACACACACACACACACACACACACACACACACACACACACACACACACATACACACACTCACACACACACACCTTTTCGGCATTATCCCCACATTCATTGCCATGAGAAAAAAAAAAAAAAAAAATCGGTAGACGGAAACGTGTTCTGGGTCTTTCATTGACTTTTTTTTTCAGTCTGTAGATTATCTTCTCATTCTGCCTGGGGGTAATGTGGACATTGCCACCTTTTCTTTTTCTTTTTTTTTTTTTTTTTTGTTTCTTAAAAAAAAATTTTCAAATGAAAAAGAAATCGGTTTGTTGGTCATAATATCAGAGGATGACAATATTCCATGACAACAAACTGATAGAAAAACAAACAAAACATACTGTACATGTGTCCAAAGAATGGCAAAAGAAGAACCAGCAAAGAAGGGAAAAGATGAGGTGCCAGAAGGGTACCTGACTGATGCATTCATCATGTCTTTTGCCAGTCTGTGTCCCCGCGCACTCTGTTTGAATATCAACACAATGCTCCCCTTTTGTTGAGCCAAGACCGACTCTTACAGACCTTGTGGTGATCTAGGTCTGATTTTGGTGAGGTGTTTTTGGAAGTAGTTTGTGAATGTCTGTGCAGAAGGCCCACGAATAGCTTTACTTCAATCTGGGAATCCGTTTGAATTGTGGATATTTTGGAAGAAAATGAATTTTGATGATTGATACTGGACAGTTTGGGACCCCAGAGATCGGTGTAATGCAGAATGGTCATGCATCAAAAGAAGAAAGAGAAACACCTTGAAGGTGTCAGAGGGTCTCAGAGAAATACTGTCCTCAACTGCAGAACCAGCCAGCGGGGAGCAATTCTTGGAAACCTGTGCTGTGTTGACTTAGGACACAGGCACACACAGGGCATTTCATTCAGACATCCCTGGCAAAAAGATGCTATTGTGCAATAGCCACTGGACATGTTGCAACAGAACCACCAAGAAGGATTTCCATGGGTGTACCAGCCTGCATTTCATGACTGCAGAACCCCATGGTAAAAGACATCACCACCATGCAAAGTGCTGCATGCATCCAGCAGACCCATCTGCTGTTCGTGTTCAGCAGAGCTGGCCAGCGAACAAGCATGGGCAGAATGGTTTTCATGCATTGTCAGTGAACAAGCATTGGCAGAATGGATTTCATACATTGTCAGTGAACAAGCGTTGGCAGAGTGATTTTCATACATTGTCATAGCTGCCAACTGCTACGATATCGCCGTAGTTTGGTACGCCAAGAGAATGCTTGCTACGACGCTACTACGATCATTAAATTGCTACGGCGAAACAAAAAAATTCGAATATACTTTCGTTTTGTTTGGACAGCGCTAAGTAACGTCTCTATCGGTCTGTCGGAACTGCATTTCCGCTTTCGGTTTTACTGTAGCACATAGATTTTTTTTTACAATTTGCCCTCTTCCTCTGCTTCATCTCTGTATAATAACATTTATAGATATACTAAGAGTACTGTAGCTTTAATGTGGTCCGTAAAACTGGTTATAGGCCCGATTTCTTTTTAGAACGCGCGCAAAATTAAGTTGCTACTGTCAAATTGGAAATGCTACTGTGAAAATTGTGAAATGCTACTGTAAGCCGCATGAGCAGGTTGGCAGCTCTGCATTGTCAGTGAACAAGCATTGGCAGAATGGTTTTCATACATTGTCAGTGAACAAGCATTGGCAGAATGGTTTTCATACATTGTCAGTGAACTGTAAAGCACAGACGAGACAGAAATAAATATCTCACATCACACACAATCTTACTCCATACGCGTTCTTACCCAGGGATATAACACTTAGACTTTTGGAAAAAACAACCCCTTCTTTATTAAATTACTAAGAAATTTCTACTCTCAGAATTCCGAAGTGTAGAACAGAAAAGAATGGGGATAGTCTCAACAGGTTTTTCACTCAGCTTAAAAAATCCACCGAAAGATTCTCCCAAGTCTTTCCTCGTCGCCTCTCTCCCTGTAGTTCACCAGGGACGACGTCAACGACCCCAACCTGGGTCTGGCTCCACGACTAGACAAACGTAGCCCGGGACCATCCCTCTGTATGTTTTCACAACCGGTCCCTCTGTATGTCTTCACAACCGGTCCACCTGTATGTCTTCACAACCGGTCCACCTGTATGTCTTCACAACCGGTCCATCTGTATGTCTTCACAACCGGTCCATCTGTATGTCTTCACAACCGGCGCAGCCTCAAACGCCTACGGCAGGGAGCTCCTCCAGCTTCTTCACTCCCGTAGCGGAGCATGCCACCCCTACAAACAAAGTCTGGGAACACCACCATTACCATCCCAGTTCCTAACACTTCAATAATAATTTAACTATCAGCTTCGTCTCCACCTGAAAAACTAACCACCATTCCCTTCTCTCTCCACCCCGGCAATTCCTGAGATAAATAGAAATAAATAATATTATTTCCAATTCATTCAACAAACAAGACAACAGTTTTAATATTATATAAACAACAGCTTGTCTCCTCACACGGCCTCGAACCATCTCGAATCTATAAAACAATGGAAAGAATAATTTTAATATACTTATCAAACATATTCATCTTAATACTATTCATAAACCATAAACAAAAACAAGCTGTAAAGAAAATAAAATATTATAACTTAACAAACACTTAAGTCTTCAACTTACCCGGGGCCCCCCTCCCCCCGGACTTACTAGCTCTCCGCTCTTCTCTCGGTCTGTCAACCCGCAGCTAAACATCGCTCGACTCAAATACCGCTTCAAGTCCCCCGTTATAAAAACTGCACGAGAATCATGCTCCCCCTCAAAAACCCTGGCGGGGGCAGACCATGTCGCATCGCATATCAAACTTTTTACCTTTGGGTCACTTTTTTACACGCAATAAAAAAAATGCCCTCATTTCTATAAAAACAAAATTAAAAAAAAACCATAAAAAAAATTAAAACATTTTCTTTACATCCCCCCCCCCCCCCTTACAAAAAAGAGCGCACAAGCGATCTTTAACCTAAGGATAACCAGAGGACACTCTCAAATGACAATACTCCCAGAAAAATTTATTTTTAATTCATACTGGAAATTTTCATAGAAACAGATTTTAAAAAATCCCCTTTAAAATTATCTCCAGCATCAACATAAACACAAAAAATTTTAAAAGAAATTGACATTTGAGAGTAGCAAAAAAAACTTTGACGTGACCCGAACACGCAACAAAATTAGCAAAACGAACAATAGATAAAAACAGGTCAAATTGAAAACATGATCACAAAAAAAAACCCCAAAAACATCAGCATTTCTTTTTTCTAAACGGCTGAAAAAATCTGCAAACAGATTTGCAGTACCAGAGATGGGAGTAACAGTAAAACCTGTACTCCGCAATGACGGGCCCCCCTATAATCCTTGCATTTCTGAAAACACAAGTTTGGAGGTAAGTAAAGGGCGAGATCTTTCGGGAGAACAAATGTCCCCCCCAGAAAATTTCTACCTGCTTCGTTCCCCCATACATAGCCAGGACTTCTCTCGTGTACTGTTTCGATTTTCCTTGGGCAGAAGTTTTCGACTCACGAAGGGAGGATGAAGAAACATCACTCGCATCAGGGTCAATGAAGGCAAACAGCTACAAAAAACCCTCAGGGAAAATTTTCACTCTGTGACCGTCACACAATGTCTACCGTCAGTTTCAACATTAAAATCTTTGGGGAAACAAAGATGGGTGGGAAATGCCCTGAAATGGTTGTGTAAAACCATTGCACTCACAATAGCAGTCAAACCTTCTCGCTGTAAAAGTGTTTCAGCATTTTTGGATGAAAAAATTCTCCTTTTGCCCCCCATGCAACACATAGCAAAGTCAAGTCTTCACAATCTTGTAGGGACCTTTCCATGTCTAAACAGTTTTGTTCGTAGTTGTAGGAAGAAATACAAGACTTGTCAGACACTTGAAACAAAAACACGAGAACGTTTGTCATGGTACTTCTTCGTACTTTTGCAGTCTTGTCAACAGGATGACAATCGGGCACATTCAGCTATGTTGTTTCTAAAACACACACATCTCGCACACATTTTTGTTTCCGCCACTTTTCGTTTCCCGCCATGCATCAGCTAAAAAATCTATGGGACCCTAGCCCTGCGCCCAAAAATAACCAAAAAGGTGAATAACCTGTAGAATCATTTGGAATTCACGACAAGCAAACAAGGTGGAGAAACCTCCCTGTGCCACTGTTGACATTACCTTTACCATTTTTTTATCATTGGTTCAAAGTGCCTTTGGAATCTTTCTACCACACCATTTGACTGAGCATGATAAGGGAAGAAGTAACCTTTGGGGAAAAGTAATCTCAAAAACTTTTTGAACTTCCTGAAGTGAACTGCGAACCTTATCGCAGAAGTTCAAGGGAAAAACCCAGACGACAAAAACTGTGAACAAGTTTCTGTACATAACAAATCAATCGTCTTGAGCGAATACCTGGGAACGGGGACGACATCAAAAAAGTCAAAAAATACCTGTGTTTGTCCTCTAAGGTGGAAAAAAAAGGCCCACAATGTCAAAGTACTTGTAGAAGGGCTTTCTACCCTTTGGCACGAGACAACGGAACATCAGGGACGACCCTTTTGAGAACACTTTGCAAATTTCACTGTCCTGCAAAAAAGTCTTGACATCTCTACTATCTGGCCACCAAAAGTTCAAAATTACCCAATGTTTCCGACACCCAATGACCTGCAAGAAAACTCATGAGCGTAAAACCCTTCTGTCGCCCTTCTCGGGAAACCACAATCTTGCAAGTGGTACCCCCCTTAAAAAAATAAACGAAACAAAACAGTTTTTCCTTCCAAACGAACATAACTCTTTTTTGTTTGAATCACTCCCCAGACTGAACTTTTTGGGAACTTACCAATGAAACATCTTTTTCCTGCAGAGATCATTTTCTGTTGACAAAAAAAATCGACACTGGAAGCTAATCACCCTTTTCCCCTTCTGTTCCTGCCTTTCGCCCCTTGTTTCCCGCAGCGCAATGGGGGACTATCTTTGATAACCTGAAAGGGGAGTAACACCTGAAACATTCCCAAAATGAGATCTGCAGGGCCATTTTGACACGATAACAGAAAACCCTGAAAAAAAAAATATTTAAACCACCCCCCAAGATGCGACGGAAACTCCTCATTTTTTTCCACCAAAAGTAAACCACTTTTGCGTTTTTCCCCACATATGATCTGGCGAAAAAGTGACCTCCTAACCCCGCAGTTTTGTTCACCGAATCCGTGAATGCACCTAAAGCCTTTCACTTTCCATCACAAAGGGGTAAGGAACCCCGACTCGAAGTCAAGAAGAACACACCCTCTGCACCCGAATCCTGCAACAAAAAAAGAAACAATGCCAACTTCTTTGTCTTTTTTGGAGAGTAAACGTGACCTTCTCTAAAATGTTGCCATTCTCTCTGTAATGCCCTTTCCACCACTTTTAAAAACATCTCAAAAACCCTTGCGAGTACAAACCCCGCCTTTTTTCCCTGCGACCCCCAGACCTTAAACCTAAAATTTTGTCCACAAGATCAAAAACTGGGGTTTTGAGCACGAGGGTAGGGGGACTGTGGGTTTTGGAATGGAACTTGGGAAAGGGGGAAAACCTTTGGTAACCCTGCTGTTTTTCCCCATTTTGTCCATTTAAAGTAGACAGCCAATTTAAATTTTTTCCCCAGTGAATACACTTATTTGGAATGAGCCAAACGGAGCTTTCGCGTTTCAAAGGTTCAGCACATGTTTTCAAACTACGTTCACGTAAAAAAACCCCAATTTTTTGCCACAGAAGCCCAAATTTTGTTCACAAAATAAAAAATCACGAAGCTTCTATGACAAATTTATATCTGAAAGTTCCCCCCCAAACGTCAAACAAAGTGTAAAAACGGTGGCGTATGACACAAAGGATTCATCTTTTCTCTGGTTTAAAATTTTAAACTTTCTCTGTAACCATTTTTTGTACATAAAACTTTGAAAATTTTTCTTGGGGTTCTTTTATTCTACAGACCACTTGCACACAGGTATGATACAAAGACAAGCACGCCTTGAAATGACACCCAAAACATACCCCCTCCTTTTACCCATTTCACATTCTAAAATGTTAAAAACGAAATAGGTATGATCCATATCATCCTTAGATTCATTAAAAAAAAAGGGATCTTAGGATACGTACTGCTTTATACCAGACTGAGCCATTGTTCTGATCCCCCTGCTCATGTATTTCCCTTTCGCAGAAAACTTAATCTTCTCTCTCTCAAATTTCAAGTTCACTAGTTCTTTTTTTTAACAGGTCCTCCTCTCATTTTTCCCTGTTGTCATGAGCTTTCTTTCAAATTTCAATGCATTAATCTCTTTCCCCTTGTTTTTTATCGCCTGAAACTGAGCCATTTTCCTTTTCTCCTGAATTTTTTTTCTTTTCCTCTTTGAAATTGAGCAAGTCTTTCCTTTTTCTTTCAGCTGATCTCTCTCTTCTTTAGCTATCTGAGCCGCTTTTTTTTTTTGAATTTCCCCCTTTCTTTTTGCTTTTGACCCAAACCTTTTTCTCCTTCTATCCAGCTGAGTACTTTCTTTTCCCTCTATCCCTGAGCTAACTTTCTTTCCCTCTCTATCCAGCTGGAAATCTTTCTTTCCCCTCTCTACCCGTTTAGTGCTCTATTTTTTTTCCCCCCTTTCCTTTGCTGCCAAAGTCTCTTTGTTTTTTTTTCTTTTTTAGGGGCCTAAGTAATTTTTTTGGTTTGATTTTCTCTTCCTTTCCGTATTTACCCCAAAAAATTTGAATTCTGGACAGCCAAACCTAACTTTTTGCCGTGGGTTAAAACGCAAATCTTCCGGGGTCCTTTTGAAAATAAACAACAATTTTTTTTAAACAAAAAATTAATAAATTTTGTCACCAAAAAATAAAATTGAATCAAAATTTATTTTAGTGTCAAATTTTCTAAGCACACACAAATTTTTAAATACAAGTCCCCACCAAAAAAAAATTATATAAGACAAAACAATGGAAGGAAAAAAAACCTACGAATGCAAATATTACTCTAATCACTTCAAAACACAAAAACAATTTACACCACAAACTAACAAAACAAACACCTACCCAAAAGTACAAAATTCCTTACACACAAAGGGGTGGTAATTTAAACTAAACTTAAACATATAAAGTATTAAAGAAGAAAAAACACAATCAAACAGGGCCAAGAGAGATAGACGTAACAAAGGAAGAAAATGAATACACCCCGCACTACAGAAAAACATCTATTTACACAGTAGTGTCCCCGTAAAATGGGGAAAGGGGTTAAATTTCAAAATGAAAAATACAGGATTTTAAAAGAAATTACGTTGCAAAATTTTTTATTTTTTTGTACTAAAAAAAAGCCTAACCCTGGGGATTTGGGGGGCACCACTGTAAAGCACGACGAACAGAAATAAAATCTCCAAACACCACAAACTTCTCCAACGCGTTTTTTACCCCGGGAATAAAACTTAGACTTTGGAAAAAAAAAACACCCTTCTTTTTTAAATTACTAAGAAATTTCTATCTCGAATTCCCAGTGTGAACAGAAAAGAATGGGGGTAGTTCAAAAGGTTTTTCCTCGCTTAAAAAATCCACGAAAAAATTCTCCCAAAATCTTTCCCCGTCGCCTCTCTCCCCTGTAGTTCACCGGGCGAGGTCAACGACCCAACCCGGGTCGGCTCCATGATAGCAAACGACCCCGGGGCCTTCCCCCGTTGTTTTCACAACCGGTCCCTCGTAGTTTCACAACCCGGGCCACCTGTATTCTTCCAAAAAGGGCCCCCTGATGTCTTCACAACCCGGTCCATTGTATGCTTCACAACGTCCATCTGTATGTCTTCAAACCCCGGGGCAGCCTCAACGCCCACGGCAGGGGGCTCCTCAGCTTTTCACTCCCCTACGGGGCTTTCACCCCTACAAAAAAGTCTGGGAACACCACCATTACCATCCCAGTTCCCAAAATTAATAATAATTTAATTCAGCTTTGTTCCACCTGAAAAACTAACCACCATTCCCCTTTTCTCTCCCCCCGGAATTTGAGATAAATAGAAATAATAATATTATTTCCAATTATTCAAAAACAAAACAAAAGTTTTAATATTATATAAAAACAGTTGTCTCCTCACACGGCCTCGAACCATCTTGAATCTATAAAAACAAAGGAAAAATAAATTTTAAAATACTTACAAAAATTTATCTTTAAAACTATTCATAAACATAAACAAAAAAGCTGTAAAGAAAAAATATTTAACTTAACAAACACTTTAATCTTCAAATTACCCGGGGCCCCTCTCCCCAGGACTTTTCTAGCGTCTCACGCTCTCCTCTCGGTCTGTCACAGCAGACAGCTAAACATCGACTCGACTCAAAAAACCCACTTCAAGCCAAAACCTTTAAAAAACTCACGAGAATATGCTCTCCCCTCTAAAAAAACCCGTGCACGGGAGCACAGTCTGCATCAGATATCAAACTTTTATACCATTTGGGGGGCACTTTAACTGCAATAAAAAAAAAAAGCACCCCTTTTTTTATACTAAACACAATTAATAAAAACCATAAAAATATTTAAAAATTTTTTTTTTTCATGAACAGCATTGGGAGAATGGTTTTCATACATTGTAGTGAAAAGCATTGGCGAATGGTTTTCATACTTGTCAGTGAAAAAAGCATGGGCAGAAAGGTTTTCTACATTTCAGTGACCAAGCATGGCAGAATGGTTTTCATACATTGTCATGACCAAAACATTGCAGAATGGGTTTTCATAATTGCCAGCGAAAAAAGCATTGGGAGAATGGTTTTTATGCTTGTCATTTAACAAGCATTGGGGAGAATGGTTTTCATACATTTCCGCGAAAAGCATTGGCAGAAAGGTTTTTGCTTGTCGTGAACAAGCTTGGCAAATGGTTTTCATACATTGCCAGCGAACAAGATTTGGGAGAATGGTTTTCATGCATTGTCATGAACAAGCATTGGGAGAATGGGTTTTAACATTTTCGTGAAAAAACATTGGGGGGAATGGTTTTATACATTGTCAGTAACAAACCTGGCAGAAGGGGTTTGAATTTTCAGTAAACAAGCATGGGCATTTTTTTCAAAATTGCAGTGAAAAAGCATGGGGAGTAGGTTTTCATACATTGTCAGTGAACAAGCATTGGCAGAATGGTTTTTATCATTTTCGTGAACAAGCATTGGCAAATGGTTTTTTATACATTTTCAGGAAAAGCATTTGGGAGGGAAGGTTTTTTTAAAAATTGTCGTGAACAAGCAGGGCGAATGGGTTTTTATACGTTTCAGTGAAAAAGCATGGGCAGAATGGGTTTTTGCATTTCAGTGAACAAGCCCGGGGAATGGGTTTTATACATTGTCAGTGAACAAGCATGGCAATTGGGTTTTATACATTTTCGTGAACAAATTGGCAGAATGGTTTTATACATTGTCAGTGAAAAAGCCAAATGCAGAATGGTTTTCATAAGTCAGTGAAAAAAGCATGGCAATATGGTTTTCATACATTGTCGTGAAAAAGCATTGGCAGAGTGGTTTTTAACATTGCAGCGAACAAACATTTGGGAGAAGGTTTTTTATAAGTCGGAATTGAAGCTTGGGGAGAATGGTTTTTATACATTGTCAGTGAAAGCATGAGAAAAGGTTTTCATACTTGTCATGAACAAACATGGGCAGAATGGGTTTTTTGCATTGCAGTGAACAAACATGCAGAATGGTTTTCATACATTGTCAGTGAACAAGCACTGGCAGAGGGTTTTCTACATTGCAGTGAAAAGCATTGGCAGAAGGGTTTTATACATTGTCGTGAACAAGCATTGGGGAGAATGGTTTTTATCTTGCCAGTGAACAAGCATTGGCAATATGGTTTTCTCATTGATGAAAAGTTTGGGAGAATGGTTTTTTTACATTTCAGTGAACAACACTGGCAGAGGGTTTTCATACATTGGGCATGAACAAGCATTGGCAATGGTTTTCATACATTGTCATGAAAAGCATTGGGAGAGTGGTTTTTATACATTGTCAGTGAAACAAGCATTGGCAATATGGTTTTTTACATTGTCAGTGAAAAAGCATTTGGGAATATGGTTTTCATACTTTTTCATGAACAAGCATTTGGAGAATGGTTTTCTACATTGTCGTGAACAAACATTTTGGGAAAATGGTTTTATACATTTTTTGAAAAAAAAGCATTGGGAGAATGGTTTTCAACTTGTCATGAACAACGGGCAGAATGGGTTTTTTACTTGCAGTGAACAAGCATTGGGGGAATGGGTTTTTTTAATTGTCAGTGTCTTGAAAAATTGGCGAAAGGGGTTTCATCCCTTGTCATGATCTTGAAGATTTTGGGATATGGTTTTTTGAATTTTTGCCAGTCTGGTTGTGGTTTTTTTTGCTAATTGGAAATGAAAACATGGACTGCCCGTATTTTTCCAAATTTTTATATATATGATACCCCTTTTTCATGTGACCCATGTTGCTTGTCATAAATTTTGGTGTGGCATCTGATCAAAACATGATACTGTTGTGTGTGGTGTGTGTGTGTGTGTGTGTTGTTGGTGTGTGTGTGTGTTTGGGGTTCTATTGTATAACTTGCATCATATTCCTTGAGAGTGTAATGGTTTGTTCACACAGATTTGTTTTTACCCCCTTTAACCAAACCCCCAGTCCCTTTCCCAACTCTTCTTCTTCTTTTTCCTTTGTACGACCAAATCATTTTCTAAAAGCCCCGATGGGCCCTTTTCGGTCGGTGGGGTATAAGCAACTTTTCTTTCTTATCTCTGAGGTTTTGTCGTATTTTTTTGTCTTGTCTCCCTCTCCCCACCAAAAATTAGTTAAAAGGGGGAAACCTGTCTTTATTGCTAGGGGGTATACAGATTTCATAAAATTTTCAATAGACCATTTAAAGATTTTTGATTTTAAAAACTGACGTAATTTTTTTAAAAAATGAAGGAAAACAAAAAAATTCATGTGAAGAGATTGCACAGATTCAAACGAACAAAAGTTTTTTTTTTTTTTTTTTTTTAAATTCCTCTCTGAATGTGGTGAAACATGAATTTGATATAAAAAAAAAGAAAAATGACCACAGAATTGCCAGCTCATTTTTCAGCTGTCAAAACAAAGGAAGGTTTGAATCTAGACTATAGAAATTTTCACTGATATTTAGAAAAGGTTCTGACCTCACTTTATTATTTTTTTCAAGTGAAGAAAGGACCGCATATGTACAATGAAGGATACCCTTGCCACAACTGACATATACAACATTTAAGAGTGTTGGTGTTTTTGATTTTTTGTTTTTTGGTTGTTGTTTTTTTTCAGAGTCCGTCTGAGAAACCATGGAGCTGTCTCTGTTAGACCGGCATGGCAGTGAGAAGTTCACGTACCATGACACCTCTTTCCTTTCTGGTATTATGCAGCATTTCAGTACCTGTCGCCGTGACAATCGATTCATTGACTTGGAAGTGGAGGTGAAAGGCGTTATCTTTCCTTGCCACCAGATTCTGATGGATGCCTTCTCCCCATACTTCACTGCTCATTTTTCATTCAGCGAACAGCAGAGTGAAGGGGAAAGCAGAGTAAAAGAAGCAGGTGTGAAGAGGATGGAAAGAGTTTCACTGAATGTATGAGGGGATGAGTGTGGAAGGATTCTCCAAGCTTCTGGACTTCATGTACACAGCGGAACTGGAGGTAGGAACTGGGTGTGTTCAGGGGACTTCATGTACACAGCGGAATGGAGGTAGGAACTGGGTGTGTTCAGTGGGGTTCTTATACACAGCGGAACTGGAGATAGGAACTGGGTGTGTTCAGTGGGGATCTTGTACACAGCGGAATGGAGATAGGAACTGGGTGTGTTCAGTGGAGATCTTGTACTCAGCAGAACTGGAGGTAGGAACTGGGTATGTTCAGTGGGGATCTTGTACACAGCGGAACTGGAGGTAGGAATGGCTGTGTTCAGTGGGGATCTTGTTTACAGCGGAACTGGAGGTAGGAACTGGGTGTGTTCAGTGGGGATCTTGTACAAGTAGAACTGGAAGTAGAAACTGGGTGTGTTCAGGGGTACTTCATGTACACAGCGGAACTGGAGATAGGAAATGGGTGTGTTCAGGGGGGATCTTGTATACAGCGGAACTGGAGGTAGCAACTGGGTGTGTTCAGTGGGGATCTTGTTCACAGCAGAACTGGAGGTAGGGAAGTGGGTGTGTTCAGGGGGACTTCATGTACACAGCGGAACTGGAGGTAGGAACTGGGTGTGTTCAGTGGGGATTTTGTTCACAGCGGAACTGGAGGTAGGAACTGGGTGTGTTCAGGAGTACTTCATGTACACAGCAGAACTGGAGGTAGGAACTGGGTATGTTCAGTGGGGATCTTGTTCACAGCGGAACTGGAGGTGGGAAAACTGGGTGTGTTCAGGAGTATTTTCATGTACACAGCAGAACTGGAGGTAGGAACTGGGTATGTTCAGTGGGGATCTTGTTCACAGCAGAACTGGAGGTAGGAACTGGGTGTGTTCAGTGGGGATCTTGTACACAGCGGAACTGGATGTAGGAACTGGGTATGTTCAGTGGGGATCTTGTTCACAGCGGAACTGGAGATAGGAACTGGGTGTGTTCAGTGGGGATCTTGTTCACAGCAGAACTGGAGATAGGAACTGGGTGTGTTCAGTGGGGATCTTGTTCACACTGGAACTGGAAGTAGGAACTGGGTGTGTTCAGGGGGACTTCATGTACACAGCGGAACTGGAGGTAGGAACTGGGTGTGTGCAGGGGGATCTTGTTCACACTGGAACTGGAGGTAGGAACTGGGTGTGTTCAGTGGGGATCTTGTTCACACTGGAACTGGAGGTAGGAACTGGGTTGTGTTCAGGGGGGACTTCATGTACACAGCGGAACTGGAGATAAAAAACTTGGGTGTGTTCAGGGGACTTTATGTACACAGCGGAACTGGAGGTAGGAATTGGGTGTGTTCACTGGGGATTTCTTATCACAGCGGAACTGGAGATAGGAACTGGGTGTGGTTCAGTGGGGATCTTGTACACAGCGGAACTGGAGATAGGAACTGGGTGTGTTCAGTGGGGATCTTGTATCAGCAGAACTGGATGTAGGAACTGGGTGTGTTCAATGGGGATCTTGTACACAGTGGAACTGGAGATAGGAACTGGGTGTGTTCAGTGGGGATCTTGTTCACAGCAGAACTGGAGGTAGGAACTGGGTGTGTTCAGTGCGGATCTTGTTCACAGCGGAACTGGAAGTAGGAACTGGGTGTGTTCAGTGGGGATCTTGTACACAGTAGAACTGGAAGTAGGAACTGGGGTGTTCAGTGGGGATCTTGTATCAGCGGAACTGGAGATAGGAACTGGGTGTGTTCAGTGGGGATCTTGTTCACAGTGGAATGGAAGTAGGAACTGGGTGTGTTCAGGGGTATTTCAGGTACACACCGGAATTGGAGGTAGGAACTGGGTGTGTTCAGTGGGGATCTTGTTCACAGCGGAACTGGAGATAGGAACTGGGTGTGTTCAGTGGGGATCTTGTTCACAGTGGAACTGGAGGTAGGAACTGGGTGTGTTCAGTGGGGATCTTGTACACAGTAGAACTGGAAGTGGAACTGGGTGTGTTCAGGGGTATTTCAGGTACACACCGGAATTGGAGGTAGGAACTGGGTGTGTTCAGTGGGGATCTTGTTCACAGGGGAACTGGAGATAGGAACTGGGTGTGTTCAGGGGGACTTAATATACACAGCGGAACTGGAGGTAGGAACTGGGTATGTTCAGTGGGGATCTTGTAACAGCGGAACTGGAGATAGGAACTGGGTGTGTTCAGTGGGGATCTTGTACTCAGCAGAACTGGAGGTAGGAACTGGGTGTGTTCAGTGGGGATCTTGTTCACAGCAGAACTGGAGGTAGGAAACTGGGTGTGTTTAGTGGGGATCTTGTTCACATGGAACTGGAGGTAGGAACTGGGTGTGTTCAGGGGGACTTCATGTACACAGCGGAACTGGAGATAGGAACTGGGTGTGTTCAGTGGGGATCTTGTACACAGCGGAACTGAAGGTAGGAACTGGGTGTATTCAGTGGGGATCTTGTTCACAGCAGAACTGGAGATAGGAATGGGTGTGTTCAGTGGGGATCTTGTTCACAGCGGAACTGGATGTAGGAACTGGGTGTGTTCAGTGGGGATCTTGTTCACAGCGGAACTGGATGTAGGAACTGGGTGTGTTTAGTGGGGATCTTGTTCACAGCGGAACTGGATGTAGGAACTGGGTGTGTTCAGTGGGATCTTGTTCACACTGGAGCTGGAGGCAGGAACTGGGTGTGTTCAGGGGGACTTCATGTACACAGCGGAACTGGAGGTAGGAACTTGATCTGTTCTGTGGGATTTCATTAACTTGGGTAAGATGTTCACTCCTTCCCTCCCACCATTGACTCACTGTTTCAAAAGGCTACTACACCATTCCAAAAGGCAGTAGATGCAGGATAAAAAGATTATCTGGACATTTTAAGTTGGAAACAGAGCGTGTTATAGATCAAGAATAAAAGTATAGATGCAGAACGAAAGGATTATTTGGACATTTTAACAGGAAACAGAGTGTGCTATAGATCAAGAATAAAGTATAGATATAGGATGAAAGGATTATCTAGACATTCATGGAAGCAGAGCATGTTATAGATCAAGAATTAATGTATAGATGCAGGATGAAAGGATTATCTGGACATTTTCAACATGGAAACAGAGCATGTTATAAATCAAGAATAAAGTTTATAGCTATTTTAATTTCATTATTTCAATGTTGCCTGTGGATGGAGGTAACCTTTTTTACTGGCTGGTAACATCTCAGCAGAGAGGAAAGGGGAAAATTGTACAATAGCAGAAAGGCTCCATTCCTAGAGATATAGAAAAAGAGATTGCCTAAACATTAAAGAAGAAAAAAAGACAAAAAGGTAAATGGAAAAAAAGCACATCCAAATTCTTTCTTTTCTTTTCTTTTATTTTTTTAATCATTATTATTTTTTTTCTCCCCAAATTCTTTCTTAGACATAAAGATTATTCAGTTAGGTCTGATGTAAGTGTACAACACACACACACACACACACACACAACACCACACACACACAACACACAACCACACACACACACACACACACACACCAAAACACACACACCACACACACCACACACACACATACATACATACACACATACACACACACATTTTATGCGGATGTGCACACTTCTAATGTATGAAATGTTATAAAAAACAGAGTAGGTGTGAGACAAGAGAGAGAGAGAGCTAAAGCGTTGTTTGGCATCTGAACAGGTGAACATGGACAATGTAATAGATGTGCTGCGCTGTGCTGATTTCCTACAGTTCCATCAGGTGGTCCACTGTGTAGTACCTTCCTCCACCAGCACATCACAGCGGATACTGTTTACAGGTAAGTATTGTTATTTTATGTGATCAGGGCTTATTTCATATTTAATAACTAGCCTTGTCATTGCTTCATGCAGACTTCTTGCACCACAATTACAGTTTATCCATTGTTATTACTTGGTTGACACATTTGCTTTTCAAATGATCAATGCTTGGTTATAATTATATATATGCACCTGTTTTCAGACCTTCTTTGGCTATGTGCTGGTCTAACAGTGTTGTAAGCAATAAATCATCATAATTTGGGAGGATGGTTAGAGAGAAGAAAGGGGCTGGGGAAATACAGTAGATGGGGAAAGCTGTGAAGAGGAAGATGAAGAGCTTCTATTTTCAGATCTGATGTCAGTTCCAGTGACTGTATTCCAGTTGCTCCTGTCAAATACTATTAGAACATATTCCATCAGATGCTTCTGTTTACTTGCTGAACTTACAGCCCTGGTTCTAGCATTGAAGATAATATCTCTATCCACAAACAAGAGCTTTCTGATTTTGTCTGATTCGCTGTCAGCTTTGGAGGCGATAGCTGGCCGTATCCACCATCATCCTGAACGTCTACACTGTATTTTAACTTTCTACTAGGTTGAAAGTGGAAGGTCACAACCTCATTCTGGCTTGGGTTCCTGATCATGTTGGCATCGGAGGAATGAAATGGCTGATTGTTTGGCCAAGAATGCAATAGGGAAACTGTCTGACATGTCTGTCCCGTACACAGATCAAAAAGCCAAAGTTAATGGTTGTGTCAGAGACCTCTGGCAAGAGGAATGGACCTTGCAGACGGATAACAAACTATTTAAAATCCGAGGCGGCCGTAAAGACGAAACAGTCTTGTGCCGCTTGCACAAGGCCACTCGTTTGATACCCATTCTTAGCTTTTAAAAGGTGAAGAAGCTCCGTGGTGCATTCCATGTCA
>CM031605.1:100584029-100598094 GCA_018398815.1 Conus ventricosus
AGTTTCTGAAAGAGATCAACATTTTTCATCTGATCTGGGATTTTGCGGAAGAAAGATTTTTAACGAAGTTTCTGGTACGCTTTTAGAAGATGTATTTTAAAGAGATGTGTGAAAGTTTTTGTTTTTGTTGTTGTTTTTTTGATGACTTGCGAGTTGATTTTAACGAGGTGACAGCCCTGATATGGCCCTTTGCAACATTACCCTTACCCTCCCAGTCTAATTGTAAATCAGAGTTCTGGTGGGTTCTTTGTTACCAAATTTGTTTGCCGCCTGTCCAAAGTGAATGCGTCAGTGGCCTGTTCTAGTTTGTGGAGCGTTGGCCAGTGTTCCAACCTTGAGATTTTTTAAAGTGATTTTAGAATGATGATGGATTTTTATTCCTTGTTGCTGGCTACCACAAACAATGCCTTTTTTCACCTTTTGAATTAAAGGCTTATTTCAGTCATTCATAGTTTTTTTTTTAACACGTTCTGTTCATTTCTGTGAGCTATGCTCATCAAGGCCAACAGGGTTTATGGAATGACAGACATGATGTTTTTAAGTGTTTCTGTCCGGTAGGTAGCCAGGGTCTGATAGCACACCCAGAAAGCTGTTCATACAGTATGATTTAGACAGAC
The DNA here is from genome assembly GCA_018398815.1 of Conus ventricosus. Taxonomy (NCBI): domain Eukaryota; kingdom Metazoa; phylum Mollusca; class Gastropoda; order Neogastropoda; family Conidae; genus Conus; species Conus ventricosus. The sequence continues at coordinate 100,584,647 of CM031605.1, forward strand.
ATAGCAGGCCCAGAAAGCTGTTCATACTGTATGATTTAGACAGACATAGCAGGCCCAGAAAGCTGTTCATACTGTATGATTTAGACAAACACAGCACGCCCGGAAAGCTGTTCATACAGTATGATTTAGACAGACATAGCACACCCAGAAAGCTGTTCATACCATATGATTTAGACAAACACAGCATGCCCAGAAAGCTGTTCATACTGTATGATTTAGACAAACACAGCACGCCCGGAAAGCTGTTCATACAGTATGATTTAGACAGACATAGCACACCCAGAAAGCTGTTCATACAGTTGGATTTAGACAAACATAGCACACCCAGAAAGCTGTTCATACTGTATGATTTAGACAGACATAGCAGGCCCAGAAAGCTGTTCATACCATATGATTTAGACAGACACAGCATGCCCAGAAAGCTGTTCATACAGTATGATTTAGACAGACATAGCAGGCCCAGAAAGCTGTTCATACTGTATGATTTAGACAAACACAGCACACCCAGAAAGCTGTTCATACCGTATGATTTAGACAGACATAGCACACCCAGAAAGCTGTTCATACTGTATGATTTAGACAAACACAGCATGCCCAGAAAGCTGTTCATACAGTATGATTTAGACAAACAGCATGCCCAGAAAGCTGTTCATACAGTATGATTTAGACAAACACAGCATGCCCAGAAAGCTGTTCATACTGTATGATTTAGACAAACACAGCATGCCCAGAAAGCTGTTCATACTGTATGATTTAGACAAACACAGCACGCCCGGAAAGCTGTTCATACCGTATGATTTAGACAAACACAGCATGCCCAGAAAGCTGTTCATACTGTATGATTTAGACAAACACAGCATGCCCAGAAAGCTGTTCATACTGTATGATTTAGACAAACATAGCAGGCCTAGAAAGCTTTTCATACCGTATGATTTAGACAAACATAGCAGGTCCAGAAAGCTTTTCATAACCTATGATTTAGACAAACACAGCAGGCCCAGAAAGCATTTCATACCGTATGATTTAGACAAACATAGCAGGCCCAGAAAGCTTTTCATACCCGTTACCGTATGATTTAGACAAACATAGCAGGCCTAGAAAGCTGTTCATACCATATGATTTAGACAAACACAGCACACCCAGAAAGCTGTTCATACCATATGATTTAGACAGACATAGCACACCCAGAAAGCTGTTCATACCATATGATTTAGACAGACATAGCAGGCCCAGAAAGCTGTTCATACCATATGATTTAGACAAACACAGCACACCCAGAAAGCTGTTCATACCATATGATTTAGACAGACATAGCAGGCCCAGAAAGCTGTTCATACTGTATGATTTAGACAAACACAGCATGCCCAGAAAGCTGTTCATACCATATGATTTAGACAAACACAGCACACCCAGAAAGCTGTTCATACCGTATGATTTAGACAAACACAGCACACCCAGAAAGCTGTTCATACTGTAATGTATGATTTAGACAAACACAGCACACCCAGAAAGCTGTTCATACCGTATGATTTAGACAAACACAGCATGCCCAGAAAGCTGTTCATACTGTATGATTTAGACAGACATAGCATGCCCAGAAAGCTGTTCATACCATATGATTTAGACAGACATAGCATGCCCAGAAAGCTGTTCATACAGTATGATTTAGACAGACACAGCATGCCCAGAAAGCTGTTCATACAGTATGATTTAGACAAACACAGCAGGCCCAGAAAGCTGTTCATACCATATGATTTAGACAGACATAGCATGCCCAGAAAGCTGTTCATACAGTATGATTTAGACAAACACAGCACACCCAGAAAGCTGTTCATACCATATGATTTAGACAAACACAGCATGCCCAGAAAGCTGTTCATACCATACGATTTAGACAGACATAGCAGGCCCAGAAAGCTGTTCATACTGTATGATTTAGACAAACACAGCATGCCCAGAAAACTGTTCATACCATATGATTTAGACAAACACAACATGCCCAGAAAACTGTTCATACCATATGATTTAGACAGACACAGCATGCCCAGAAAACTGTTCATACCATATGATTTAGACAAACACAGCATGCCCAGAAAACTGTTCATAGTGTATGATTTAGACAGACATAGCATGCCCAGAAAGCTGTTCATACTGTATGATTTAGACAAAACAGCATGCCCAGAAAACTGTTCATACTGTATGATTTAGACAAACACAGCATGCCCAGAAAGCTGTTCATACTATATGATTTAGACAAACACAGCACGCCCAGAAAGCTGTTCATTCTGTATGATTTAGACAAACACAGCATGCCCAGAAAGCTGTTCATACTGTATGATTTAGACAAACACAGCATGCCCAGAAAAGCTGTTCATACAGTATGATTTAAACAAACGCAGCATGCCCAGAAAGCTTTTCATACAGTATGATTTAGACAGACATAGCAGGCCCAGAAAGCTTTTCATACCGTATGATTTAGACAAACATAGCAGGCCTAGAAAGCTGTTCATACTGTATGATTTAGACAAACATAGCAGGCCTAGAAAGCTGTTCATACTGTATGATTTAGACAAACACAGCATGCCCAGCAAGCTGTTCATACTGTATGATTTAGACAAACACAGCACGCCCGGAAAGCTGTTCATACTGTATGATTGAGACAAACAGCACAACCCGAAAACTGTTCATACTGTATGATTGAGACAAACATAGCACGCCCAGAAAGCTCTTCATTCTGTGTGATTTAGACGAACATAGCAGGCCCAGAAAGCTCTTCATTCTGTATGATTTAGACAAACATAGCAGGCCCAGAAAGCTGTTCATACAGTTGGATTTAGACAAACATAGCAAGCCCAGAAAGCTTTTCATACAGTATGATTTAGACAGACATAGCAGGCCCAGAAAGCTTTTCATACAGTATGATTTAGACAAACATAGCAGGCCTAGAAAGCTGTTCATACTGTATGATTGAGACAAACATAGCAGGCCTAGAAAGCTGTTCATACTGTACGATTTAGATAAACACAGCAAGCTCAGAAAGCTGTTCATACAGTATGATTTAGACAAACACAGCACGCCCAGAAAGCTCTTCATTCTGTATGATTTAGACAAACATAGCAGGCCCAGAAAGCTCTTCATGCTGTATGATATAGACAAACACAACAAGCTCAGAAAGCTGTTCATACTGTATGATGTAGACAAAACACAGCAAGCTCAGAAAGCTCTTCATACTGTATGATTTAGACAAATACAGCAAGCTAAGAAAGCTCTTCATACTGTATGATTTAGACAAACACAGCATGCTCAGAAAGCTCTTCATACTGTACCAATTAGACAAACAGTTTTCAGAATGCTTACTGCAAACTCAGCAAAGGAATTCTTTTTTGCTACCTTCTCACTCCAAGGTCCAAGTCTTGCATTTAAGGTAGTTGATTTTAGCCAACATTTTGTTCTGGATAATGAGCATCAGGCCCAGATACACATATTCACAAGCATACGCATATGTGCGCGCATGCACACACACACACACACACACACACACACACACACACACACACACACACACACACACACACACAACATGACACAACACATCAAGAGTTTCAACTGTTTGCAATAAAGACAACAGCTCCGGACTGAAATTAGTGAAAAACAAAGTCTAAACAAAACCATACATAACATCTGTGTACTTAATTGATTCTGCTGTCATTGTCCATCCCATCCACCCCGCCACACTTCTGTCTCTTTCAAGTCTTTTTAGTTGCCTGTGTGCCTGCCAGAGCATGTACTTGTATGTTTGTGAGTGTGTGCGTATAAGAGTCAGTGTGTGTGTGTGTGTGTGTGTGTGTGTGTGGTAGATGCAAGCTCATAACACTCAAGATATAGAGCAGAATCATGAGCAGTACCAGCCGCCGTGGCGAAGTGGTTAGCGTCGCGGACTCCCGGCTGGGAGGTCGTGGGTTCGAATCCCATCAGAGTCATGTGGGTTTTTCTGCCCCGACCGGCTCCTACCCAGAGTTGAGTTTGCTGCGGACTCATTTGGGAAGACTGGGACCACACAGTCGAGTTTCATCCACTTAATGGATGCGTTTCTGAGAGTGTTGCTCAAATTTCCTGACCAACACTGCAGGTGCCTGTATCTCTCGGGCCTGGTTGACGCCGGGATATATTATGAAAGGAAGCGTAGAGTACAGCCCTGTCATGTAGTCTCAGACCGAAATGGAAATCCGTAGCATCATCTTAATCATCCTCATTCTCATCGATCAGCATAAAAAAAGATGTCTCAAATTCTGTGGCCCTTCATGCCCTGCTCTCTTGGTGACCTCAATTTCGATGTCCTCTCCACGTCTGTGGCCTTGGTTTGGTTCCGTCGGGGTCACCGGTATCGGCGAGTCCATGGGGGCTGTCGTTGGACGGACGTGGTGGCGCCCTCCGGAGGGAGAGCTCACTCACGCCGGCTCCGCGACTAAGCAATTATTGTCGTCAGTAGGGGGCTTAGTAGGTGGTGTCCTGCGTATGTTAGATCAGAACAGGCGCCACTGAACACCACCGAAGTGACTCGGCAGCAGTGCAGTGTCTCCTCCGGTGGGTTGCCTCTTGACGATTTCACATTGACTGCTACCTGTGGATTGTCGGTGCCGGGGCTGCGGCGGGGCTGACCGTGCTGTGGCTGTGGACGGGGTGTCGGAATGAGCGGCGGGGTGCACTGCCTCTGAAGTGGCGCAGAGGTTGGGACAGCAAAAAAAAAAAAAAAAAAAGAAAAAAAAGAATCATGAGCAGTGTAAACAATAGTTTTATGTTTGACCTGTGACACTTTTGGTGCTGTTTCCGTCTCAGATGCTGGTCATTGCTGAGGTTCATGGTCTGCACCACCTTGCTGAAAAGGCTCTCAACTTTATCCTGGCCAACTTTGCTGAAGTTATGTTTCAAGAAGAATTCACTCAACTGTCCAAGGAGGTGCTTGTCAGTATTGTCAGTCACCCTTGTCTTCACATGAACACAGAGACCAGAGTAGTGGAAGCCATCCTGCTGTGGGTCAAAGGTAATAAAAATGAACGCCATCCCTTGATGTCTGAGTTGCTACAACATGCTCGTCTGAGCCCTTTGGATCTAGAAGAATTAAGGCAGACAAAAAAGCTGTCCGCAGAAAACACTGAAGATGTCATTGAAAATTCAGAAAATAGTATGACAAACTCAGAAAGCCTCAAACCATTAGTGCAGAATTTGAATTGTGAAGACTTAACCCAGACCTGTCTGCCAAGCAGGCTGACAGAAGAGCTGGTGGTTATCAGTCGAAAGACAGAGTATGTGACAGCGACACATGGCAAGTCGGACTGGAGAAAGGTGTACTCCTACAACCCCTCCGCCAGGCTGTGGGAACACAGGACCACTCTGCCTTTCTCTCAGCGGGAGGGGTACACGGTCACCGTGGTCAGCAACAGAATGCATATCACAGGGGGTCAGACACTGGTGGACAAGGTCATCATCAATGACCATGTGGTGTTCAATCCTCTGGATGGCAGATGGGACAAACGACAGTCTATGTTGGTGCCAAGGTATGTTACAGGGCTGTACACTTTGGTCTCCTGCATCATGTATAATGATGTCATGTATTTCTTATAGTGTGAAGGCTTGTGTTCTGCTGGATTATATAGATCTGAAGTTGCAGTGTCAGTAACTTCATTCTTTCCACACAAAAAGGAAAAAAATTGCACTTAGGGGACATGCAGGGGGTTTTGTGGAAAAGTGTATCATGTGAATACAGTTGCTGGTTTGTTTTATAGGATTTTGAAGATTCCAGCTGATTTGAGTTTGATCCGAAGTTGATCAGAAGAGGTTTTTGAAACTGATAGCCATTAAACTTTCATAGTTGTCAAGGTAAAGGGTTCCATTTTCCACCACAGTGCTATACCATGTCTTTCACTGTTCCAGGTTCCACCACAGTGCTATACCATGTCTTTCACTGTTCCAGGTTCCACCACAGTGCTGTACCATGTCTTTCACTGTTCCAGGTTCCACCCTGTGCTATACCATGTCTTTCACTGTTCCAGCTTCCACCACATTTGCTATACCATGTCTTTCACCATTCCAGGTTCCACAGCAGTGTTCTACCATGTCTTTCACTGTTCCAGGTTCCACCACAGTGCTGTACCATGTCTTTCACCATTCCAGGTTCCACAGCAGTGTTCTGCCATGTCTTTCACCATTCCAGGTTCCACCACAGTGCTGTACCATGTCTTTCACTGTTCCAGGTTCCACCACTGTGCTGTACCATGTCTTTCACTGTTCCATGTTCCACCACTGTGCTGTACCATGTCTTTCCCCCGTTCCAGGTTCCACAGCAGTGTTCTACCATGTCTTTCACTGTTCCAGGTTCAACCACAGTGCTGTACCATGTCTTTCACTGTTCCAGGTTCCACCACAGTGCTATACCATGTCTTTCACTGTTCCAGGTTCCACCACTCTTTCACCATTCCAGGTTCCACCACAGTGTTGTACCATTTCTTTCACCGTTCCAGGTTCCACAGCAGTGTTCTACCATGTCTTTCACTGTTCCAGGTTCCACACAGTGCTGTACCATGTCTTCACTGTCCAGGTTCCACCACTGTGCTGTACCATGTCTTTCGCCATTCCAGGTTCCACCACTGTGCTGTACCATGTCTTTCACCGTTCCGGGTTTCCCACCACAGTGCTGTACCATGTCTTTCACTGTTCCAGCTTCAACAGCAGTGTTCTACCATGTCTTTCACTGTTCCAGGTTCCACCACAGTGCTGTACCATGTCTTTCAACTGTTCCAGGTTCCACCACAGTGCTATACCATGTCTTTCACTGTTCGAGGTTCCACCACAGTGCTGTACCATGTCTTTCACCGTTCCAGGTTCCACCACTGTGCTGTACCATGTCTTTCACCGTTCCAGGTTCCACCACAGTGCTGTACCATGTCTTTCACCGTTCAGGTTCCACGCAGTGTTCTACCATGTCTTTCACTGTTCCAGGTTCCACACAGTGCTGTACCATGTCTTTCACTGTTTCAGGTTCCACCATTGTGCTGTACCATGTCTTTCAGTGTTCCACGTTCCACAGCAGTGTTCTACTATGTCTTTCACTGTTCCGGGTTCCACCACAGTGCTGTACCATGTTTTTCACTGTTCCAGGTTCCACCACAGTGCTGTACATGTCTTTCACTGTTCCAGGTTCCACCACAGTGCTGTACCATGTCTTTCGCCATTCCAGGTTCCACCACAGTGCTATACCATGTCTTTCACCATTCCAGGTTCCACAGCAGTGTTTGCCATGTCTTTCACTGTTCCGGGTTTTCCCACCACAGTGCTGTCCCATGTCCCTCCGGGGGGTTGCGACCTTGTCGTGGTCGGAGGGTTTGCGTGGTCCAGTGATCCTTTAGGCTATGCTGACGGGGGCATCAATACTTGGGAGATAGGCTGGTTTTTTCACACTGCTTGTAGGCTGAGAGGTGAAGATGCTGTATGGCCTAAGCGAAACGTGGTAAGAAGTTGATGCCCCGGGTAGGGCTTCCATGTCAGATAGGCTAAGGGTGAGGATCCTGACTAAGAGTAACCCGCCTTTCTCCTTTTCTTGTTTTCTGCCTTTATTTGGCCCTTTTCTGTCTTCTTTCTCCCCTTCAAGTCTTCTTTTTCACACTCCTTTTCTCTCGGGTGGTCTCCTTAAGATCCGCCGTGTTTGCCGTGTGGTGCGACCTGTGTCGGAGGGGAATGAGACCCTGGTGATTGAGAGGGCCAGCGCTCTCAACACATCACTTTGGCTCGGACTCTCCTAGACAGGAAGTACACTTTGGCCCGGGTGTACTAATGGGCTCCCTTCTTGGGGCTGGGTCAAGACAGACAGTTCTCCTACTGGCCAAGTTAACCCCTGCAGTGCTCAGCTCTCTGTCCCCGGGAGTTGAGCATGATCAGGGGGATAGGGTTGGTAGTTTCTGTTTGTCGTATATCTCTCCCGAGCCTGGAAGGGGTCAAGACATTGGTTTCTTGGCCCTGGCCTTAGTTGGACTCCAAGGTGGGTGGGTAAGGGAGAGATGAAATAAAATAAAATACATTATGGCTTTTTCAAAAACAATCCCCCCAAAAAGAGGAAGGCTGCATCCCCTATTTCAGGGATTTTGATTCCGATAGCGTTTTCCGATATGGAGGTACGACAGAGGACAGGATTCTGGGCTTCCTGGCTCGTGATGGAAGGGACGGAGCAGGAAAGACCCCTTTCAGCTCTGAGCCCTTCGCCATACAGAAGGGCTTTCAAGCTTTAGCAGGTGACCCTCGGTCCATCAAGAGGTTGAGGACTGGTTCCTTTCTTATTCAATGTAAGTCACAAAAGCAATCTGAACAGCTGCTGAAGGCAACGAAACTTGTGGACAGGGAGATCAGGGTAACTCCCACAAACAATTAAATTCATCAAAAGGAGTGATTCGCTGCAGGGAATTATCAGGTGTTTCAGAGGCAGAGATCAAAACGGAGCTGGCATTCCCAGGGTGTGCGGAGGTACCAGGTGACAGTAAAGAAGGTGCTGAAAGAGTGGACACCAACACCCTCTTTCTGACATTCTGCAACCCTGTGCTGCCTCCGGGTCATCAAAGTCGGCTACCTGATTGTCCGGGTTCAGTTGTACGTTCCGTCCCCGTTGAGGTGCTTCCGATGCCAGAAGTTTGGCCATGTCAGAGACCGTTGCTCTGGGCAGGAGGTGTGTGGTATTTGCTGCAAGGAAACCCCATGATGGGCCGTGTAAAGACCCGGCACATTGTGCAAACTGCGGTGGCGACCATCCTCCTCTTCACGGAATTGTCCTCTGTGGATTCAGGAATCTGCAATACAAAGGGTTAGACAGAAAAGAGATCTCCTTTTTTGAAGCCCGCAAGCAGGTTGTGGGCAGTCAGTCGCCGACAGCTTCTTCGTATGCTTCGGCCTTTAAAGAAAGTTCCAACAGTTCCAACTCGGTCAGTCTGCTGTCAGACTGATAAACTTTACGTTTTCGAAGACATTGCAAGGAAAAACTGTCAGCTCTGGTGGAAGCAGGTCCACCACCTCTCAACCCAAAGTGAGTGCCCCCGGTGAGGCCAAAAATCCGCCACCCCGCAGACTGCCCAGCAGTCTACAACATCTGCTGCTGGGCAGATTAAAACACCAGCACCCCGACCCCGAATCCTCTGTCCAGTGCCCGTGCGGGCAAGGGAGTTCAACCCCGTGTGGAGATGGTGGAGATAAGGAAGAAACCTCCACCGTCTCCCAAACCAGACCTACTTCACCTGTTGGCAAGTCTGCCAGCAGGTCTGCAGATAGTCCAGTGAAATTAAGCAACAAATTTACAGCTTTAGCGGCAGATGTTGAGGAAGAGATGACCTGATCTCTCTCCTTTTCGCCCTCTGCACCATGGATAATACAATAATCCATTGGAATATCCGTGGTCTAAATTCCAACTTCGAGGAGCTGCAGCTTCTGTGTCAATCTATGAAACCTTCTGTCGTGGCTCTTCAAGAAACCCAAATTCAAAGCCAGAAGACCTTTACTCTTTCTAGCTTTAATATTCTTTCAAAAACCGCACAACCTTCCACGTTGGACTGTCGGGCGGTGTTGCCCTTCTCCTTCACAAAACTTTGTTGTATAGTCCTGTCGCTCTGTCTACCTCCCTTCAGGCTGTAGCTGCGAGAGTCACTCTCCACAAGACTGTCACAATCTGTTCTCTTTATCTACCTCCATCTGTCCCGGTTTGTCGTCAGGACCTTGTCAGTCTGTTAGGGGAACTTCCTCGACCTTTTTGCTGTTGGGTGACTTTAACGGTCACAATCCTCTTTGGGGTAGTGCCGGTACGTCACCCAGAGGTCTGCTAATTGAGGATGTCCTTTCAGACTTGGATTTGTGTTGTCTGAACGACGGATCTGCAACTTATCTCCACTCTTCCTCAGGTTCACTTTCGTGTTTAGATTTGTCGGTTTGTGACCCCTCGTGGTCCTGGACTATGAGTGGTCTGTCCATGACGATCTGCACGGAAGTGACCATTTCCCTGTCTTCTACAACCTGTAATAACTGAACACGTCTCTGTCTCTCAGATCTAAATTATAAGAAAGCAAACTGGGATCTATTTGCAGCCACTGTTTCTAAGGAGTTCCAGGACACTGATTTTTTTCAGAGTCCGGATCCAGCTGAATCACTGACTAACACTATGATCAAATGTGCTAAGGCCTGTATTCCAGTGTCTTCCGATAAACTCAAATGCCAAAACACCCTGGTTCGATTCAGATGCCAACAAAATTTCCAAAGTTAGAAAACGGGCTCAGCGTCAAGTATACCCAAAGACCTTCGGGTCCCAACGCTCGAGCCCATCAGAAACTCCGTGCTAAATCAAGACACACTTTTAAAATCAGTAAACGTCGGTCCTGGAGAAGCTTCTGCTCCAGGTGACATCAAAAACTTCTAAGAAAAAGTGTGGAACATCATTAAGAAAATCAAAGGGAAGAACCTGTCCCACTGTGAACCATCTCAAGTTTTCGGATTCTTAATAACAGAGAAGAAAGCAGTTGCTAATCTGCTTGCTTCAACCATTGAAAAGAATTCCTCCTCTTCTAAAAAATCAGTCACTTTTGTCAAAAACAAAGCCTAAAAGAAAAATCACCCTGCAACTTTTCATCCGACAACATGGAAGACTACAATCTTCCTTTCACATTAAACGAGCTGAAATCTGCCTTACTCTCTTGCAGCGATTCCTCTCCAGGTATAGATTGACATTCATTATCAACTATTGAAACATCTTCCGCAAGAAGGTCTGAACATCCTGTTACAGGTATACAACCACGTGTGGACTACAGGTTGCTTTCCACCCTTGGCGGAAAGCCCTCATTATTCCCATCCCCAAACCTGGAAAAGATCTTTCTAATCCATCTAACTACCGTCCCATAGCTTTGACCAGCTGTGTTTGTAAATTGATGGAAAAAATGGTCAATGCTAGGCTCATGTGGAAACTCGAAACCGATGGCCTTTTGGCGAAAGAACAGTGTGGTTCCGCAAACATCGTAGTACAGTTGACCATTTGATTCGTCTGGAATCTACACATAGGAACGCTTTTTTTTAACAGACAGCATGCAGTGGCAATTTTCTTTGACTTGGAGAAGGCCTACGATACCACCTGGAAGTCGGGGATACTTCATGAAACTCCACGATCTGGGTTTTCGAGGTCATCTTCCGCTTTTTATTCAAAAATTTTTTGGCAGAACGACAGTTTCAGGTCCGGGTTGGCACCACTCTCTCTGATGTCCACGAGCAGGAGTTGGGTGTTCCACAGGGGGGCATACTATCTCCCGCCCTCTTTAGTATTAAGATCAACAACAGTGTTCAATCAGTTCAGCAGGTTCAGACTGCTCATTGTTTGTGGATGATTTTGCTGTCTACGCAACTGGAAGCCTGTACCCGAGTGTCCAGCGCAGGCTCCAGCTTTGCGTAGATAAAATCCATCGGTGGGCGGATGGAAAACGGTTTCACCTTTTTCTGCTACAAAAACCCAGTGTATTCACTTCCATAATTTCCGTCAGTTTTTTTCCAGATCCGGAAAATTCAAGTAGGGAAATCTCCCATTCCAGCTGTTAAAGAGGCCAAATTCTGGGAGTCATTTTTGACCAAAAACTTCTTTCTCAGCCATATTAAAAACCTCAAAACTGCTTGCCAAAGGCACTGAATATTCTGCGGTCGTAGCACACAACCGACTGGGGCGCTGATAAGAAAACTTTGTTGCACCTCTACAGAGCCCTGGTCCGTTCCAAACTGGACTACGGTTGTTTCTGTGTACGGCTCCGCAAGATCATCTTACCTCAAACTCTTGGACCCTATCCACCATCAAGGGCTTCGTCTCTGTCTTGGAGCGTTCCGCACCACCCCTGTGTACAGCCTGTACGCAGAGCAGGTGAACCTTCACTGTCCAACCGCAGGCTGAAACTGTCTTTGAATTATTACATCCGACTGTTCTCAGAACCGCAGAATCCTGCCTATGACTGTGTTTTTGACCCTCCGTTCCAAAGTAGTTTTAAACAAACCCGAAATGTATTCCGCCGTTTGGGCTTCGTATGCAGCCTCACGTGCGGAATGCAGGTATAGACCTGGGAGTAGTTTCCGATTTTTCCAAGTTTCCGGATCAACCTCCATGGACCTTTTTCACACCAGAGATTCGTTTTGATCTCGCACGCTTTCCGTAAGGAGTCTACCAGCTCTCTGGCGTACAAGGCTTTGTATGCCGAGCTCTGTTCCAAATTCCCATCCTATCAAAAAGTTTTCACTGACAGTTCCAAGTCTGAGGATGGAGTGGCCTGTGCAGCCTACTGCCCTGGGCTCCTTCTCAGTATTGTTGGAACATATACATTCAGATGCTTCTGTCTATTCTGCTGAACTTACTGCTCTAGTACTGGCTTTGAAGATAATCTCCCATTCTTCGAGGAGGGACTTTCTGGTTCTGTCGGATTCGCTGTCAGCTTTGGAGGCCATAGCTGGCCGCAACCTTCAGCATCAGAACTTTTACTTTTTTTTTAACTTTTTAGCAAGTTGAAGGCGGACGGTTTACAACATTACTCTTGCTTGGGTTCCTGGCCATGTTGGCATCGGCGGGAACGAAATGGTGATCGTTTAGCCAAGAACGCCACAAGAGAGAAACTGTCCAACACTTATATCCCCTGCTCAGATGTGAAACCCAAAATTAACGATTATGTGAGAGACCTCTGGCAGGAGGATTGGAACACACAGACGAATAACAAACTCTTTCAGATCCGTCCAAACCTTAAAGACTTCCTCCCATCTACGTCGGGTGGTCGTAAAGAGGAAACGGTTCTGTGCCGGCTGCACACCGGCCATTCGTATTTTACCCCATTTTACCTTTTAAGAGTGAAGAAGCTCCGTGGTGCATTCCATGTCATGCACCACTCACAATGAAACATGTTCTTTTAGAGTGTTGGGACTTGCACGATGTGAGACACCAAACATTTTACAGCGGAGTCCATGAAGATCCTGTTCAGGGATGTCCCGCCTGATGTGATCCTTGGGTTTTTTGAGAGAAATTAACATTTTTCATCTGATTTGAGATTTTACGGAAGAAGGATTTTAACAAAGTTTCTGGTTCGTTTGTCGACGATGTCATTTAACGAGATGTGTGAAAGTTTTTTTTTTTTTTTTTTTTTTTTTTTTAAATGACTGGTGAGTTGATTTTAAGTGGTGACAGCCCTGATGTGGCCCTCTGCGGTCGGCTGGGCTATAAGCAACATTATCTTATCTTATCTGTACCATGTCTTTCGCTGTTCCAGGTTCAACCACTGTGCTGTACCATGTCTTTCGCCATTCCAGGCTCCACCACTGTGCTGTACCATGTCTTTCACTGTTCCAGGTTCCACAGCAGTGTTCTACCATGTCTTCACTGTTCCAGGCTCCACCACTGTGCTGTACCATGTCTT